>CAUYSK010082603.1:0-22161 GCA_963575035.1 Avahi laniger
ATCCGATAAAGGGTGAATAACTAGAATCTATGTAGAAGTCACAAAAATCAGCAAGAAAAAATCAAACAACCCTATCAAAAAGTGGACAAAGGACATGAACAGAAACATCTCAAAAGAAGATAGATTAATGGCCAAAAAGCATATGAAAAAATATTCAACATCTCTAATCATCAAGGAAATGCAAATCAAAACCACAGTGAGATATCATTTATCTCCAGTGAGAATGGGCTTTATCAAAAAGTCCCAAAACAATAAATGTTGGCATGGATGCAGAGAGATAGGAACATTCATATACTACTGGTGAGACTGCAAACTAGTGCAACCTCTGTGGAAAGTAATATGGAGATACCTCAAAGAGCTACAAATACAACTACCACTTGATCCAGCAATCTCATTACTGGGAATCTACCCAAAGGAACAAAAGGCATTCTATAAAAAGGGCATCTGCACTAGAATGTTTATAGAAGCACAATTCACAATTGCAAAGATGTGGAAACAACCCAAGTGCCCATCAAAAAGTGAGTGGATTAATAAAATGTGGTGTATGTATACCATGGAGATCTACTCAGTCACAAAAAACAATGGTGATATAACACCTTTTGTATTATCCTGGATAGAGATGGAGCCCATTCTCCTGAGTAAAGTATAACAAGAATGGAAAAACATGCACCACATGTAGTCACTATCAAATTGGTTTTAACTGATGAACACTTACATGCACATATAGTAATAACATTCATTGGGTGTTAGGCAGATGGAAGGGGGGAGGAGAGAGTGGGTATATACACACCTAATGGATGTGATGTGCACCATCTGGGGGATGGACATGCTTGAAGCTCTGACTTGAGTGGGACAAAGGCAATATATGTAACTTACACATTACATTTGTACCCTCATAATATGCTGAAACACAAAATAATAATAAAAAAAAACTAAAGCTCAGTTATAGAATTAACTTGAGGATTAATTGATAATATTAAATGAAGTTTTGGGGCTATTTCTGACAATTTTAGAGAGTGTCCAAATAGAGGAGGTAGGTGTTAAGTTATGAAAATTGTGGGAAAAAAAAAAGGAAAAAGGGGCTAGAAGAAATACATGTTTGGTATTTGGTAAAAGGCTTCCAAAAACTAGATCTTCCCTTCTTAACTCATCACCCGTCTCCAAGTTGATGTAGAAAAGACTACACCATTCAGTAGATTTGAGAGGGAAAAAATATTTTTGACTTGAAAAAGACTTGTCAGAATCCTCTGCATTTTGCCTCCATTTGCTTTCTCTGAGAGTGAGGGATTTTCCCTTATCTGAAGACAAGCTGAGGGAATTCTAAGAGATTGATGAGAGAGGGGACGGTGACATATTAGGAGACAAGACTGACATCTCTGCTCCAGACAGATAATTCCGTAGCTGATAAATCTTGTCTTGTTCTATATTGGTATTGCAGAGAAGTGTGATGAAAGGGGTTTGGTGGTGTGGTGTTGCAGATTCCTAAGTGTGGCCCCACGACAGAATACAAACTTCACAAAACAAATCCCTTTATTAGAAGAATTTGTTCTGTAAAATTTAGATTCAGTCAAAAGGCCATATTCAAGGATCCAGAAGGCCACATGTGGCCCTGAGGCCACAGGTTCCCCACTCCTTTGATCAAGGCAAACAAACACTTATGTCTTTTGTCGAAAAAAGTCTCATGCTGGAGTAGGTCGATTGGATTCACCTGCAGTTGCAGAGCAAAGAGAATGTTGCAGGAGGAGGTCATGTCGGGTTTCTGTGCCTCTAGAGAGGAACAAAGTGTTTCCAGTGATCAACTTGAAATGGCATCACCTTTGCAAGAAAATGACAGTGTTGGACATTTCCACTGCAGAGGAAATTTCTTCTAAAATATCCTTAATGGATTTCATGAAAGAATAAAACCAGCATTTGAGTACATTTACCACAGAGAGTATACCAATGCTAGATTACAAATACACCCGTAAGATAGTATCTTCTCTACTTCATTGTGTCATCTTTCTCCCTATTTCTCCATCTCCAGGGGGGCCACAGGCAGCACAAACTAGTGGGGAGAAACAGTGGAAGTGCCAAGCAGTGATTGCACCATTTCCCTGCTGCTCTGCGGAATTCTCAGACCATATTCTAGCCAGAGAGGAGGCATGCTTAAAATGGATGACAGCTTATAATGTTGATATTAATCTTAGCTAGACTTTTTTTAATATCTGAAAATGAGTTTTCTAATATCTGAAAGTGACCAAGAATGATTTTGCATCTAAATATACTATCCAGGGGCAAGAAGGCAAGATCCGACAGATAGTATTTAAAGGGAGAGGTGAGAAAGGAATATGGTTTTCTTACATTGCGCACCATTTAGTTCAGCTTTGTAAAAATATCAGTACTGTATTATCAATTATATCCTCAAAATATTACTCAATTTTGCCTTTTTATCTCTATCCCCGTTGATATCAGTTTAGTCCAAACCACCCAAATTTCTCACTGAAATATTTGTAACAGTTTCTGATTTGGTCTTTCTTACTTGTATTCTTTTTCCTTCATTAGTTATTCTCCACTAGCAAGAAAAATGATTTTCTCAGAACATGATTTAGGTCGTATTTAATTCTCTTGCTTAACTATTTCAATGGCTCAATGCTACATTAAGTACAAAATTTGGATTGTTTGCCATGGCCTACATGATCTGTCCTCCTCATATTTCTCCAGCTTCTTTTGGATTCCTCTTTTTTCACTGTTACACAGACTCTCTCATCTCCCATAATTATCTCCTGGCTGTTGGCAAGCTCTTTTCTGCATACAATTCCTGTTGCTCCTTCCCTTCATCACTACAGGTAGCCAATTTATGTCATTTCACATTCCCTTTTCAAAAAAGACTTCTTTGATCTTTCTACCTAAATAGAATTCCCTATGCATTTTTCCATTTCAACTAGTTATTTTCTCCTTAATAGCATTTATTTACAACTTATTACTACATTTACCAAAATAACACTTTATGTTTAATTTTTTATTGTTCATGTTTTTCTCTTTAAAACACTGTGTCTCACTGATGCCACGGCACTCTAGCCCAGGGAACAGAGCAAGACTCTGTCTCAAAAAAAGAAAAAAAAAAAAACACTGTGTCTCCACATGTCAAGCAAAACTGTACATGGTAGGTGTTCAAATATTTGTGGAATGAATTATCATATTATCAGCATCATCATCATCTATGGAGACCCTACAAAGAGCTATAAAATGAAAGCATACATGAAAAACTTACTACTTACTTCCTATTTATGCCATTATGAACTTGACCTTTTTTTGTTAATAAGAATCTAGGTTTGAAATTACGCTCTGTATGAATTTATACACATTTAATTAATGAAAATCTTGACTTTTTCATCTGTTAAATAAGAATATAATACTTGATCAAACAGTTGCTATATTAAGTAAAATAAAATACTTGAAGAGCCTAAGACTTGAAGTTCATGGTACTCTCATATTGTGTTGAAAATCCTCTCTCTTCTCCAAACATACAAAAAAAATTACATATTTAAAAGTCAAATAAATCATATATACATAATGCAAATTTATGACTAAACACAAAACTCTGTTTACTAGAACTAAATGCTGAAATGCAATCTAGCACATGAGTTAAAGTGAACACAGACAATAGGAAACTATTTTTTAAAAGATCCTAACCTTCAATTAGGATTTATGAAATAAATATCTGAAGTCCGAGTACAAAACTACCACTAGAAAAGAAAAGCAATAACACTACTATTAAAAAACTAATTCATTTTTGATAAAGCAAATTAGACCAAAGAATTAAACTGGCATTAGTATTAATAAAAATGTGCCTATGATCCTCTAAGATATACATATTAAACCTTTAAAAGATATAAAAATTACTTAGAGATCTTATAAAAGTGCAGAATCGGAATCAATAAGTTTGGATTCGGTCCAAGAATTATGTGTTTCTTATAAGCTCTCACCGATGATGGTGATCTGAGAACATTTGCCATAACAAGAATTTGGAATGATGAATGGATAATAAATGAATATAATAAGGGAAAATTAGAAATTCTGGAATTGAAAATAATAGACAGTGACATCAAACAATTCCAAATACAGGAATCAATAGGTTATACAAAGCCAAAGACGAAAATCACATTGAAGCATTCAGTGAAGATTCGGCCCACAAAGATAATGAGAGGAAAAAAAAAAAAAAATATATATATATATATGTATATATATGTAAAACAAGAGTTAACAGATATAAAGCACCTATTCAATCCTTCGAAAGACGTATCCTCATCTAAATTATCATTGTGAAACAGCAGAATTGAAAGACAATGAGAAAATGCCTAATGACTCACTAAGAAAAAAAGAGATCACTTCTAACGGAAGCATCGTAACACTCAACAGATCCACAGACTTATCCTCAGCAACAAGAGGTATAAGAAGGGGAATGGGAATGTCTCCGAAGCACTGAAGCAAAGTATATTGTGAGAATTCTATACACAGATAAATTTTATTCATGCATGAAAAGAAAAGGCTTTTTCAGGTATAAAATCTAAAGAGAGTAATATCCTTATATTCCCAGTGAAATAACCATCAAAGCACTTACTTTAGTGAGAAGAAAAGAGAACACAGAGTGAAGGAGTCAGATGTAAAAAAGACATGAGAAAAGAAAATGGTAAAATATGTCAGAAGGTAACTCTGTCTACCTACCATGGTTAATTTTATGTGTCAACTTGACTGGACCATACCATGTCCAGGTATTTGATTAAACATTATTCTAAGTATGTTTGTGAGAATGTTTATAGGTGAGAGTAACATTTAAATCAGTAGCCTGAGTAATGCAGACTGTTCACCTCAAGGTAGGTGGACCTCATTCAATCTGTTGAAGGCTGGAATAGAACACAAGGCAGAGGAAGGAAGAATTCACTCTCTGTGCTGGACTTTTAGCTGGGACATAGGTCTCCTGCCTTCAGACTTGATCTCAGCCCGGAACATATACTTTTAGCTCTCCTAGTTTTTGGACTCAAAATAGGATTGGAACTTAAACCAGTAGCTTCCCTGTTTTTCAGGTCTTCAAATTCAGACTAGAACTATTTTATTGGCTCCTCTGGGTCTTCAGCTTGCTGACTACAGATATGGGGATTATCAGCTTCTGTAATCATTCACAGAAGCTTGATTATGAGGCAATTCCTTATAAATGTTCCTTATAATATATTAATATATATGTTATATGAGCCAATTTCCTTTTTATATACTCCATATATCATGGCATAGCCATGATAGCAACAATTCACCAAGAATATATAAAAAAAAATTTTTATAAGGATATAACAATATAGCCTTAAAATATTTAAATCCTATTGCTGGGAATATATCCAAAGGAATCAAATCAATATGCCAAAGAAATGTCTGCATTCCCATGCTCACTGCAGCATTATTCACCATAGCGAAGATATGGAAACAATCCGAGTATTACTGACAAAGGAATAGATTTAAAATGTATTATGTACACTCAATGGAATACTATTCAGCATTAAAAAAACAGAACATTTTGTCATTTGTGATCACATGGATGAACCTAGAAGTAATTATGTTAAGTGAAATAATCTAGGCACGGAGACACAAAACCTAAATGATGTTCTTCATTTGTGAAATCTCCAAGCTTGAACTCATAGAAGTAGAGAGTAGAATAATGGTAACCAGAGCCTGGGAGGCAAGATTGGGAGAGGAAAAGGAAGATGTTAGTCTATGTGTACAATTATGTTAGATAGGAGAAATAAGGTGTAGTATTCCATCACACAATGGAGGAACTATAGTTAATAATAATGTAGTGCATATTTCAAAATAGAAGAAAGGACTTTAAATTCTCTCACCATAAAGAAATGATAAATATACCCTGATTTGATCATTATAAAATATATACATACATACAAACATCACAGTGTACCCCATAAATATGTATAATTATTATCTGTCAATTAAAAATAAAATAAAACTTAAAAATAAAATCATATATTTAAAGAGAAACCCACAAAATTATAAGGCAACATTTAAAAAGTACCTATGATATTTTCTAATTTCAATATATTTCTTAAAAATATAGATAAATAGATAGACTATTAGGAAGACTATTGAGGATTTGACAGCACAATTAATTCATCTGATCTAATCTGGATTTTGATCCCTCCACATATTTCAAAGACATACATTCTTTTCAAGGGCATATAAAATGTATTTAAAATTGATGGTTATGTATTTATAAAGAAAATCTTAAAAATCACAGAACTTATAGAAAAAGCAATACAATTCAATATCAGGGTATTGTTTTAAAGTCAGAAAAAAACAAACATCCATTTTTAAATATATAAAGCCTATTTCTAAATGATTAGCGGTAAACAGAAAATCATGGGAGGAATAATACAATATTGAAATCTGAATAAGAATTAATGTCTCATATATATATACATAATTTTATGTAAGATTTGGTCAAAATGCTTATTAGAGGCAAATTATATTTGTGAATGTTCAAGTTAAAAAATAAGAAAGAATGAAATTATATTAGCTAAATGTTTTTGCTCAAGAAAATAGTAAAATGTACAGCATAAACAGAAAGTAGGAAAAAGAAAATAATAAAGACCAGACATTAGTAAAACAGAAATACTAAATTTTGAAAAAAGTAACTATACAGATAATAAACAAAACCAAAATCTGATTCTTTAAAAAACTAAACATACAAAATGATCCATCAAGGCAAACTAGGAAAAAAGAAAAAAAAACACAAAAAAGCAAAATAGAACCCAGATTGGTGGAAGCTGTTTAAAAATCTTAACACTGTGAAAATAGTAATAAAATATATATGAAAAAGAATAATATAGATAATATTTCAGAAAATATATTCTCAATTAATATTAAGAGACATAGGAACATTACTTGAATGAGTGGCTGATGATACTTCAAAAAGTTTTAGAAAAATAATTTGGCCTGTATAGTTTTAGAGATGTTTACACAAATCTTTCAACGAACAAACAATCCTTATCTTATTCAAGCTGTTCAGAGAATAGAAAAAGAGAAAGTACTCCCCAACATATTTTATGCGACCTCTGTAACCCCCATTATAAAACTGGACAAAAAATGTACAAGAAAATAAATTCGAAGAGCAAGCTCAATTATGAACACAGATGCACAAAGCATTAATACACTCTTACCAAAGTAAAACCTGCATTGTTTTTTTTAATAAAATACACCACATTTAAATTTGTTTTTTTTTCCCCAATAGGAAAGGTCATTAGTATCAGAAAATTTAACAGTGCAAATTATACATTTTAACAAATAAGAAGATTATCTCCTCTGTTGTATTGAAATAGTTGATAAAAATTCAGCATCCATTCATGAATAAGAACAATAACAGAAAGAAAAATCTTAGTGAATCATTCACTGAAGTTTCCTTAACCTGATACAAAGATATTTGTTATTAATAAAAAACTACATCAATATTATTATCTTTATTGATGAAACTTCAGAAATATTACAAAGACTTTAATAGCCTTCAGTTTAAACTAAAAGTGATCTATTCTAGTACTTCATCATGTGCCTTGTAATAAGGTAGAAGTAGTCAGAGTACACAAAGAATTATTGACTGGGCGGGCTGTCAGAACACTTAGCATTTATTGAAAAAACACTTCCCTTAATACATATAGAATTGTCCCCTCAGTGAATGTACTCACAGTACTGGTGTAAAAGAAAGAACATTGCAGGAAGCTTGAAAATTAATTGACACAGAATGTGTACAGAAATAACAAAACATCTTTTGCTACGTTCAGCTGAGCCCAAGGGAAAACAAAAGCCTAACTAATAAAGACTACTGCCTCCCTGGCATGTACTCTTCTTTTTCACCTATATTTCTGATTGTAGTTATTTACATTAAAAAAGTTATACTTGATGTTACTTCATTTCAATATAGCTGAAGGATTTATTTCATTCTAATAGTAGGCATTGCCACCAATAACTTTTTAAATATTCTTTCAAACTATTGTTTTAAAAAGTGTACACTTGTGATATTCACTTTCTAGGTATCTGTAGATTTATATTTGAATTTGTTTATAGTCACTTATTGCATAAAAGTTTCATGAATGTTAAAATTTTCTGGTTTATAAATATTTAATTGGCTACTAGATATTATTGATAAAAGCAGATATTACATGAGGGAAATATGGTAAAATGATTGCTTAACCCCATCATCAGGAAACAATAGTTTAGGAACAAATAAAAGAACCCAAAGAACCCAAAGAAATATTTTTTTCTTCAATAATAAATGTAGCTTGTTAAAAATGAACATCCAGCAAATAACATTTTCTTTTCTTTTTCTGTAATTATTGTTTTTTCTACTAATAAAGGATTGAAAATCATGGTCTCATATATTGACAATAAGCATTTAGACTTTATAAAAATGTTGAAAAAAGTAGTAAATTCTTAGATCAATTATGTAATATAGATATTTACCTAGTAGATAAATAGACATTGACAATGTGTTTATTTATGAAAGTATCTGAATTTTTCACTTCTACAAACGCCCTTTGTGGGACTTAGATTTTCAGTCCTGTAGAGTTGATTGATGTGGCTCTAAAATAATGTTTTAATAATGAGAATTTAATTAATGCATTTCAAAATTAGCAACTAAAATTTGGAAGGAAAAGTATTGGGAAGTCTTTTGCTATAGTCAAAGTTTATAATCTGTTCATAGTAGCTTGGTTCAGATAAAAATTTTAAGCTTACAAAAAAGATCAAAGTTAGTAAAAAAGCTTTCCCCCACCTCCTGCTCTGCTGACCCATAGTGTCTGCTCTTACTAGAGTATTTCAAATTCTTATATGCAGAGATAGTGTTTGATCTCAGATTATGGTTTGACCCAGACTGATATGAAGTGGTCAATTAGAACATTTCAACTTTTTTAATGAATTGGTAGGTAAAAAAAAAGAAAGAAAAAAGAATTCATACATCTATACCCAGTGATACAGCCTGGATATTATAATGAACAAAGAGAGGGAAAAATTTGACATTTCTCTAATAATAAAATTAATCATATTCCTGTAGTAGGAGCTACCATATATTTTATGAAGAGTTAGAAAAATATTTCTCTATCTCAGTAATATCTCAAGGCAATGCATCTGAGTACTTGTGCTTTAATGTTTATATAGGTAATGTTTGATCTAATTATTATCTAATTTCCAAAAATACCAGGAAGTACATGAGCTGTCATACCGACAGGGAAATCTTTGAAGAAATAAGACTTGGAATGCCCTTCTCCATCCTGAAACGTTCTGTGCATCTTAAAGTACCAAGTGCAGCCTAGTGCTACTGTATCTCATACCATGATATTTTGGAATGTATAATTCAGATTTGCTGAAAAGTATTACTAAGGGCAAGTCCCTATAGCCTGGGATAAGACAAAGTCATGCATATAGGGACTAAATTTCATGAAAGGAGAGCCAAGATTCATAGTCATATGTTTGAAGAAATATGTCCTCAGATGACAGAGAGGGGATCCTTGTCAACATAGTGGACTAAACTAATAGGGGTAGGTCCTGGTATTGAAAATGACAGAAGTTCTAGTAAAAATATTTTAACATGTGTAATTAAGCTCAAAAGAAATGAAAGTGGAATCAATTCCAAGTTACAAACAAAAAGAGGGTAAAGTTGAATTGTTAGATTCAAATATTTCAATTTAGTTCAAAAAGTGACACATTCATAAATCCCAGTAAGAAAGATGACCATGCCATAGACCCTCACATTTAGCTAGAGGAGGATGAAATTGAGCATCTTGCATAAAATCATTATTGAGGAAATGCTAGCTCAACCTCAAAAGGAGACCATAGATTTTTACTTCAATGTTTTGGATATGAAGTAAGGAAACAGGAAGCTTATAAGGATATGAGTCTGTGTTTAAATTGCCAATAAGTTACAGAAACTACAAGTCAGAAATAATTTTAAAATGTGATCTTAATTTATACAACCCATACTGGTTATAAAGCATAAGTAAAATATTTTCTAGGGAATTTTCATTCTAGTTCTCTTCAATACAACAGAAAACAGATCCCATGGTATATATTAAATAACTGACAAAGAACTAGAGATAATAGATAAACAAGCATGAGTAAAGTGTTCACAGTGAAAAATAAACTGGAACCTGTGAGGAAAAAAGATGTTAAAAAAGCATATTAAGAACTGGGAACTCAAGAAATAAAAATGTAGTCACTGAATTAAACATACAACTAATGAATAGACAAATAAAACCAATGATAAGCCATTACCTAAGAGAGAATAAATGAATTGAAAGTAAGATGGAGAAACTGAGGAAAGGAAAGTAAGTCTTGGAACTGAAGCTTGGCAACACAGACAATCACATGAAATGTTTTAGTCCCTTTGCACATACTTCCTTTATATATACAATATGAAGTCATTTTAGAATACTTCTAAAATGTTTTATGATTTAATTTCCCTTAATTATCCTCAATAGTACATTTGAAAAAATTGTGCATTGCTATATGGACACTAAAATTGTACAGGTATAAAAGAAAGTAAGCCTGCCCACCTTGAATTCTCTACTGATGTCTTTTCATAGATATCATCATCTCTTTGAGATTTCTTTCAAAGTATTTGCTTTGAATGGAGTAACTCATCACAGAGATAGAAGCAGAGAAGAAGAGCATGTAACTCAAAATAGCAGGTACCTTGAGACGTCAGACAAATCCTGCTATTCCAGGACATTATGTGAGATGGCGACTTTAGAAGAAGGGAGCAAAGACAGGAACTTTGGTTTAAGTACAATATCAGTCCCATAAGAGAGATATATAGATTTGCATGGAAGCTTAAAAGATGAAATCTTCATATAAGAATGAGTTCCTATGGAGATTTTACTTTTAGCATCTGACATAAACACGGAAAAATCTTGAAATGTTGACAAAAGAGATAAAATAAGAAAGATTTTATGCAAAATAAAGGAGATGCTATGAGCAATGGCACAGAATCTGAACTAGAAAGAATGGACATTATTTTTTATTTGATACTGGGAGGAAAGATGGGGTGTGAAACTAGAAAAGTAGGAGTATAATGTGGAGATATTGTACATACAGTTTGAAATAGGGAGTGGAGCTTTGTAGAGAAATCTGAAAAACAGAGATAAAAACTAAAGGTTCACCACAGAACATAGAATAAGAAAAGCAGCTAGCCAAGGAGATCTAGAGCTTACAAAATAAGGAGGATGAAAACAGTGATAAAGAGAGGAAGAATTAAGGAACTGGCTCTGATGAATTAAAAGAGAACAGGAATTTAAGGTATGAGAGGTCACTGTCCAATGCTGAGGCATAAAAATAATGAGGAGTGAAGGAGTGGGAAAGGAGTTTAGGGAAAGGTATTAAAGCAAAAAAAATTATTGAATTTAATGATTAGATGCCTATCGTTGACCTTTAATACAGTGCTTTTTGGAGCGATAGTGGCATTTTAGTCTTTAAAGTTAAAATGCTATGCCATTTGTCATCTGAAAATATATTTCTTCAGTCTTTTCGTAAACATGGCTGCACCTAGCTGTTGGTGAGGCTAAAAAATTTTATTCTTTTATTCACATCATTGTATTTTGGGTCCTGCCATTGCAAACTGAACATTAGTATAACTAAAACAGATATCAGTATAACAAGTGGGTTGGGATTGCTGCTATGACAGAAATCTAAAATATGTGGCATTGGAGTAGCGGTCCGGCAGTATGGACCCATAAAGCCAGGACAGCTGGTAACCCTTGTAATGCCATCATAGCTGATAAAATGTTGTCTTTGATTACTTGTAAAGCAGAACACATGGCTATTGAACCTGTGCCTCTGAGGAAATATTCATAAAGGCCCATAATGTGAGTGTCTATTTCCTGATTCTTGTTGCTTTATCCAAATTACCAGAATAAAGAGATAGCCTCACACAAGATTTGACTTACTTTCGAAACAAAATGAAAAAAAAAAATTTCTAGAAATATGGGGCTTTGTAGGATTGGGACATCCCCCTCATTTTTTTTTATTCCCCAAAATAGATAAAAATGTCACTCCAAAAACATTTCTTTAGACTTCGAATTAAGATTTCTCAGCCAAGAAAAGATATCTAAACTTGTTGCAAATATGTTAGAAGTGTCGTCTTTCACTCCAGTGTATTGTGTCAGGGATCTTCAAGTTACCGCCATTCAAATAAGTTAGGGAGAAATGAGTACTGGAAGATCACAAGTCAGGCTTAAGTATGTCCATAAAAGAACACTGTGATTTGTTCCTGACATACCAGAACTGAAGAGAAGCAACAAAAACATGAGTTTAATACGTTTTTGTGAGAAAAATTAAAAAAATAATAATCACAAGATTGGCCTAAAATATCTGATTATTTATCTTAAAAACAATTCTCAGGCTCTCAGAGCCACACTGCAAAAAAGTAGTTTGTAAAACTATAAAATATCCAAGAAGAATATAAATTCTTTCCTCAGTTGTGGCCACAGAAGCTAACAAACACAATGAGGCTATTCTCAGAACACAAAGCCATGTGCCAAAGAAGACAGAGGACAAGATTTTTTTTTTTTTCACAGATCAGAATCTGAGTCTAAATTATGAATTTAGTCAACTTTCAACAAAGTCGGCCTTTATTCTTTCTTCTCAGAGGATCTCATCATTACTGTGGACTGACTGATCTGTTTCCCATTCTATTTTCTGAATGAATTTTTTTAACTAGGTATTTTGTTCCCATTCCACCGTCATATATAACATTATTCCCATTAGCAAACTTTAGACAGAGCAAGAGTGGCTGCTACCTTGGACTCTATGTTTTGGCAAATCTGAATTATTTCCTTGCTAACTTCACCCCAGTCCTCGAGGTGAGAGTTGAACAGACCAAGTGGCAGTGATGTCACGTCGGAGGCCGTGTTCTACTACTAGCCCACACCAGATACCTGAAAGTTCAGAGTACTCTGCTTGCAGGTTTTCCACAGACATTTTACTCACGTCATCCTCCTGAGAGTTTCTGGCTACCCTGTTGGCCTTAGTTTAAACCAAAGAACTAGCTAAGGTGCAGCTGTTCATGGAAGGTGTGAATGTAGTTTGAACTCATAGGCTTGGGTGTTGCACAATTGACCATGAGAGAGGGAAGTAAAGAGAACAAAGGGCCATCCATGGCTAGGGACTAGAAGTTGGAAACATCTCTCCCTGTATTGTCATATTCTGAGATGGAAAAAACGAGGAATCTGAAAATTTGGAAATCGTCAAAGTAAGTGGATAGAAGGCACTTTATTTAACAATCCATTTACTTGATTTATAATTTTTAAATATTTAATTTGTTTTAGTTAGTTTGAGCTGCTGTAACAAAATACCGTAAACTAGGTAGCTTACAAAAAATACAAATTTATTTTTCCCAGCTCTGGATGCTGGGAAGTCCATAATCAAGGTGCCAGCATATCTGGTGTCTGGTGAGGGCCCACTTTCTCATAATGGCATCTTCTCACTCTGTCCTCACATAATGGAGGTGGCTAGCTAGCTCTTCATAGTCTCCTTTCTCAGGGCACTAAACTCATCCTGAGGACGCTGCCCTCAGGATCTGTTCACCTCCCAAAGGCCCCATCTCCTAATGCCATCACATTTAGGATTAGGTTTCAACTGAAGAATTTTGGAAGTACACAAACCTTCACACCATACTGTTGGTATACGTTATACAGGCCTCCATTTGTAGTATTGCTTTTGTCCCCATAAATGTTGGGACATGTCTGAATATGTCTATGTGAGGATGAGGTGGTTATAGAGGACGGATAATGTTTTATTAATTTGTAAGTTGCCAGGTTGTGAGATCCCTGACTAGACCTAACAAAAAGGATGCCCATTAGCCACAGACTCTTAGCTTTAGGAGAAAAAACAATAGGGTAAAACCTTTGCTTTTGCCCTGTTGGAGAGAGGGGAGAATAAGTCCAATATGCCGAAAGAAAAATGTGCACTGATATTTGGTAGCCATAGGAAGGACTCTGGCTGTCTGCCAGTTGTCCTCATGAATCCATTCTCCTCTCTTTTTCTTGCACATGGCTGCAAAACTATGAACTACTGTTCTCATCCTCACATGCATAGCCAAGTATGGCTCTGTACATAAGTTCCCACCAATGAAACATGAACGGAAATAAGGGTTGTGATTTTTTAAAAGGAGATTTCTTACTATGGTCTTCCTCTCTTTTCTCTTCCTGCAGACTTCAATGTTAATGTGGTAGATAGAGGTGCAGCACTAATCACGCTGATGAAGACAACCACCATCAGAATGTTGGAATACTAAAATGGGAAGAAAATGGATTCCTAAAAATTAAAAATAATAATCATAGTGCAGTGTTGCCTCACCTGCCCAGTCTTTTTGGGCTTTTAAGTTGTTCCATGTGTGTGAGATAAACTTCAGTCTTATTTAAGCTATTGCATTTTTTTTCAGCAGTTTAGCATTAGCCTTTATCCTAATAAAACTTTTCAGAAAAATATGAGCTGATTGTTATTTTTAAAAGTGGATTCAGTAAATGGAATTACTATGATAAAAAACTACTCATTTATCTTTAATTAGAATGGATAGCAGATACGGACTGTGTGTAAACTACTCAGTTATAACATTGTCATTTTTCTCCACATAGTTCATCTCATGCTTACGATGTAAGACATTTATCAGAATTTTAAGAAGAGGCAGATTTACATAGTCATATGAAATTTTATCACGGATATCTGTCAGAAAAATGTAATGTATATAAATATATAAAATAGAATATAGAAAAAATAATATAGTATATAACATATATAAGATGTATATATGGCATATAGATTATATAGTATAAAGTATATAAAGCATATGGTGTGAAGAGTATATCGATTAATACTATATATTACTTCCCATGTATTCACAAATATCTAATATATATTTGAATAATAATTTCCACACATTAGCAAAGAGTTTATGTTTTCTAAAATTAATTAGAAGTTTGAAACTTTACAATTCACAAAATAAAACTAAGTATTCTAAAATTAGGTAGAAAATAGTAACTTATATAAGAAAACATCTAGAAGTACCTAATTAATTTTGAGCATGTGAATGAATTTGACGTTTGTTAGACTACATGTTTGCATCTAATTTATTAACCATTTGTTTTTAAAATATTAAACAGACAGAACTTCTAAATCTGAGTCATTAAGACAGATCAAGTCAAAATATTCCAAAAATCAGAATTCAATTCCTGTCTCCTAATGATATTTCATATGAAAAGGCAAGGTCTCCCTTGTTGGATAGGTATGATTTTAAATCTTCATACTGCAAATTAATTATCGCTTGTCACCTTAAGCACTTTACTCCAATTGTTGAAGCCCTGTGAATGGTGGAAATGTATGAGTTAGAACTAACTACAGTTTTGGTTCACCAGTTACCAATGTTGTTTTTCTGAATGTATTTGCCCTTTATTTTTATTTTTTCACAGTTTATTTTGTAACTACTGTCACCTTTTGGAATATAAAACCCGATGTCATTACTATCAGCTGAGATATAGAACAGTTCATCTCCTAATACCTGATAAATCAGTTTAATCGATACCACTCACAATCAACTATAGGGAATGCATAGCTGCTATGTCCAACACCATCTTGGGTCATTGAAATATTCATTAATTTTGGTGTGTGTGGAGAAAATTGTGTTTGCCTAGTAAAAATTGGCCTGGAAATTTATTTGCTATTTCCATCTTTGTCAAATATTTTGTCAAGTGTTTTTTTTCATTTATCGGCCATGTATTTTTCCTCATTTTATTTGTTTTTTAAGATTATATATTTTTTTTATGGAAAATTGTCTTTTATCAGTCATTGTGTTGCAAACATATTCTCCCAGATTGTGACTTACATTTTTAATTTTCTTCCTGATATATTTGGTAAATAGATGTTCTTTATTTTAATGTGATTATACTTTTAAACATTTTCTTTTAAAATTAGTATTGTGTCCTGTTTTAAAAATCCCATTGTTCTACTAAAAATGTTACAAATGCTTTCCTGTATATTCTTCTGAAATTGTTAAAGCATTTTTCCTGCCACATTTGAGCCTTTAATCCATTGAGTTTTAATTTTTGCCTTTGATGTGAAGCAACACTTCATTGAATCTAATGATTTTTCTGTACTAGATAGTCATGTTTAAAAATGTCTTAATTTGTTCAATTGGAGATTGACATTTTGCATCCCATAATTTTAAATTAAGTTTACATTAATAAATACAAAATTCATCAAGTTTTATTGTTGCATATGGCTTTTTATTTCCTAATGCTCCATTTAGGATATTTTTATCTGTATTCATATGCAAGACTGGGCTCTAATGTTCCTTTTTAAACTCTTGTAATCCAGGAAATATATATTTGAAAATTTCACAAACTGTGAATATACAGCTCCGTAAATTTATACAAAGGAAGCGCATTCATGTAATGACCTGGGATCAGGAAATAGAACACTGTGAACATTCCAGAAACTTTCCTTCTCACTCCTAGTGATCATTAGCTTCAAAGATAATCAGCATTCTGCTTCTATCACCAGAGAGTAGTTTTGCATGTTTAAACAATAGAATACTACAGATTTATTTATTTTTAATTTCAGTCTGTTGTGATTGGAAAAGATGTTTTGTATGATTAAAGGTTTTAAAATTTGTTAAGACCTGTTGAGTGGCCTAACATATGGTCTAGTTTGTGTAATGTTCTGTGTGTATTCAAATGAAAACAATGTGTAATCTGCTATTGTGGAATGGAGTGGTGTGTGTGTGCGTGCGTACTTGTGTGTGTTCATCTCAGTTGGTTTGTGATGTTTTCAAGTTCTTTATTTTCTTATTGATTTTTTGTCTATATGTTTTATCCATTATTGAAAATGGCATATTGAAGTCTCCATCCATTTTTGTAGAACTATTCATTTCTACCTTCAAGTTTGTCAGTCTTTGTTTCACATAGCGTGGGGCTATATTGCTCAGTGAATATATGTTTATAATTGTTATATATTTTAAATGAATGGACACTTTTTCTTTATAATAGTTTGTGACTTAAAGTGCATTTTGTTTGATATTACTGCAGCTCTCTTTTTGGTTACCATTAGTATGGAATATCTTGTTCCATTTTTTAAATTTAAACACATTTATGTTTTTGGATCCAAAGTGACTTTTTTGAAGTTGTGTCATATTTATAATTCACTGTATTTCTGCCTTTTAATTAAAGAATTTAAACTTTTATATTCTAAATAGTTACTGATAGGAAGGATTTACTTCTGCCATTTTATTGTTTGTTTTCTGTATATTATTAAATATTATATTTTGTCCCTCATTTCCTCTATTACTGTCTCCTTTTGTTTTTAGCTGATTTTATTTTGTAATGAACCATTTAGATTCCCTTCTCATATCCTTTGGTGAGTATATATATTTTGTAGATACTTTCTCTGCAATTACCATAGGTATTACATTAATACCCTAAATTTATCACAATCTAGTTGGAATTGATGTTAACATCAAGAGCGTGGAAATACTATGTTTCTATATAATTCACTTCTCTTTATGTTGTTTTTCTTATAAATTATGTCTTTATATACTTTGTGTTCAGCAACATATAGTTATAATTATTTTTATGCATTTTTGTGAAATCATTTAAGAAATAAAAATGTTACGAATCAAAAAAAAAAAAAACACACCGATAGTGGCTTTTATGTTTTCCCATACCTTTTGATAATTTCACATGTTCTACATTTCTTTTCTTATTATATCTTCTGATTGCTCAAATTTGCTGTTGATCAAGTGAATTTTTCAATTTTGTTATTTAATTTAAGCTCTAGAACTTAATGTTTAGCTCCTTTTCATAATTTCTATTTATTTTTTGATATTCTAATCATGTTTATTCATAATTTTTATAATTTATTTTAGTTCTTTGTTTATGTTTTCATTTAGCTCTCTGAGTACAGTCATGTACCACATAATGACATTTTGGTCAATAATAGGCCATATGTTATGATGGTGGTCCTGCAAAATTACAATATCGTATTTTATTCTATCTTTTCTATGTGTAGATATGTTTAGATACAAAAATACTTAGCACTGTGTTAGGGTTGGTTATAGTATTTGGTACAATAACATGCTGTACAGGTTCATATTCTAGAAGTAAATTCAATATCTGTACTTCCTCAAGGATGGTTTCTGTAAATTTAATGTATTTTATTGAAGGGGCCATTTTAAAAACATCTTGTTAGTTTTGTGACTTTTGTGGGAATTTGGATATTTGGATATTACTCTTTGGTATGTCTGGAAATTTTCTGCCTTCCTCAAGGTTTGTTATTTTATAATTGTTGAAGACTGGAGTAGTAGTCTGTTTAGTAACTTTCAAACTATTTTTGCAAAGACTATTTCTTCTCATATGTGACAACTGATGTGTCTGTACCTTAGCTTGTGTTCACCTATTGTATTGACAGAAATTATTTTATCACTAGGTGATAAAACATACAAGCAAACAAAAAAAATGCCTTTTACATTTTTGAAATGAGCTCTGTGTCTTAGGACACTTTGGATATTTAGCAAGGCTTGAATTCAGACTTTGGATCAGCTTAAGGTAAAAGCTTAGGGTCTTCTGAGGTGTTTGTTATTCGTGCATCTTGCTTTGGCATGCATACGGCTTTTTTAATTCCCCTGTATACATGGGAGTTTTTCGATGCCTTAATTTTCCAAAGAAACTCTCCCCTAGCAGTTCCTCCTCAGCCTTAAGGGGTTTATTATATCAGTAGAACTTAATATTTTGTCCCAGGCATTTTTGGTTTGTTAGATCATCTTGCAGTGTTTTCTACCAATGCTTACTCTTTTTCCAGCCTGAGTTCCTAATTAGGTGAAAGATTGATGTGCACTTTCTCTCAGTCCTTCAGATAGTCTTCAGAGAAACTAGAAAAGACACACACAATAATTTACAAACAGGTCTGTTCCATTCTCTGTAGAACCAGGAACCAGGGTCTTACTCTGGAAACATAGGCTGCCGTCAAGAATCTTACTATGGTGTGAAAGGGGTGGAGCAAGGGCAAGGAAAAACACACAATGTTTTTTTTTTTATTTCAGCATATTATGGGGGTACAGATGTTTAGGTTACGTATGTTTCCCTTGTTCCCCCCGCCCCAAGTCCGAGTTTCAAATATGTCCATCCTTCAGGTGGTGCGCATTGCATTTTTCTATCATTTTATAAGTTGCTTTTTCTTGAATCAGCATTGGCTTTGTTTCTGTAAACTTGTAACTGTATTCCAGAATTCTGATAAAAGGTGTTTTTATTGGCTGTGCTTATTTTTCAGTGTTTCTGTGGAGAAATGACAGTTGGATCTGGCTATTGCATTTTGCTGAAGTCATCCTATCTTTAGATCTGTCTCTCTAATCACAGTACTGGACATACCAAGAAGAGGATAAACTGGCTCCTCAGTTGATGCATTGTCAAGCCAATGGAACTGGCCTGACCAGCAGATGTGTCCCCAAGGGCCAGGACAGCCTCCTCCTTTAAAGACTGGGGGGCACTTGGAGTTCTGTGATTTCTTTGTGACCCCTTGGATATTTAGGAGTATGTTGTTTAGTTTCCACATGTTTGTAAATTTCTATGGTCTTTATTTTTTTGTCAGTGATTTCTAATTTTATTCCACTGTGACTGAAATAAATTCTTGCTATGATTTGTTGCTTTACATTTGATGATGCTTATTTTATGGCTTGGCATTTGGTCTATCCTAGGAAATAGTTCATGATTATTTGGCAAGAATACATACTCTTCTATTGTTGGGTCAAGTGTCCAGTAAATATCTACTAGGTCTTATTGATATATATATATATATATATATATATACATTGCTTAATTTTACTATTGCCTTGTTAAACTTCTCCATGGTTGCTCTATTATTGAAAGATGGGTATTGAAGTCTCCAATTATTATTGTGGAAATATCTTTTCTCCCTTCAATTATGTCAAGTTTTCTAAATGAAATATTATCTTGTTTTAGGTACAAGTCTGTTCATAATTATAATATGTTCTTAATGAATCAATACTTTTACAATTAATAAATATTCTTTTTTATCTTTGATAACTTTTCTGTGTTAAGTATTTTATCTGATGTTAGCATAGCCAATTCCAGGTTTCTTGTGGTAGTTGCTTGCTTGAAGTATCATTTTCCATTATTTTACTTTTAACCTTTTTGTATTTTTGAATCTAAAATGGGTTTCCTGAAGATGCTTGTTTTTTCCATCTATATTACTCTTATTTATTTATAATTTAATGCCACTGTGGTTTAAACTATATAGTTTAATCTTTAAGGTGAAATTTATGGCTCAGACTGTTATATAATTTGGTGGATATTTCATGTGAGTTTTATTAAAATGTGTATTTATCTCTTTTTGGATGGAGGCTCCCACAAATATCAATTAGACAAAGTTGATTCATACTGCTGTTCAGGTCGACTACATCCTTATTAACAGGGGTACTTTGAAGACTTCAACTATAACAGTGGATTTGCCTATTTCTCCTTTAACTTCACTCAAATTTTGTGTTATGCATTTTAATACTGTAGTTGGGTGTATACAAATTTAAGATTGTTATATCCTCTTGAGGAATTAACTCTTTTATCATTATGCTGCACCTCTATTTATCTCTTATAATTTTTCTTCTTCTGAAATCTGCTTTTTTGAATTAATACAGCTACTTCAGCTTTCTTTTGATTAGTTTTAGCATGGCATAAGTTTCTTCATTCCTTTGCTTTTAACCTATCTGAATTTTCACATTGAAAGGTTTTTTTTTTTTTGTTAATAGAAAATATGTAGTTTCATATTGATAATCTCTGTCTTTTATTTGGTGCATTTAGACTGTTCATATCTCAGGTGATAATTTTTATAGTTGGATTAATAATAAATATGTTTATGGCCCTTTAATTTTCATTGCCAGAAGCTTATTTTTCTGTATTCTGTGGTTTTCTTTTTAGTATTTCATATAGTCCCATGTTACATTTTCTCTTAGTATATCAATTACACAGTTTTAAAAATTTTTATATATTTGTTCTTCTGTTTATAATGTATTTTTTTTTTAATTTTTAGTTCAGGATATTATGAGGGTACAAACATTTTGGTTACATTTTATGCCTTTGCCTCACCCAAGTGAGGATTAGAGGCATGCCCTTCCCCTCTACAACACTCACCACATCCATAGTTGTGAGTTTACCGTTCCAACCCTAATCCCTGGAGAATATTACTACCGCGCGAGCACCGTAAAGTTGATCAATCAGTGCCAATTTGATGGCCAGTACATGTGGAGCCTATTCTTTCAATCTTTTAATACCTCGCTTCAGATAATGGGCCCAAGCTCTATCCAGGAAAATATAAGAGGTGCTAGATCACTGTCATTTCTTATTACTGAGTATTGAGTATTCCATTGTATACATATACCAAATTTTAACAATCTACTCATGAATTGACGGACACTTGGGTTGTTTCCACAACCTTGCAGTAGTGAATTGTGCTGCCATAAACATTCGGATGCAGATGTCTTTATTATAGAATGTCATTTGCTCTTTTGGGTAGATGCCTAATAGTGCTATTGCTGGATCAAATGGTATTTCTATTTTTAGCTCTTTGAGGTATCTCCAAATTCTCTTCCACAGAGGTTGCACTAATTTGCAGACATCAGCCTAAGAAAAGAATTTTTGAAGAAGACCCCCAAAGCAATCACTGGAGCTACAAAAATAAATAAATGGGATCTGATCAAATTAAAAAGCTTTTGCACAGCCAAGGAAACTATCATTAGAGTGAATAGACAGCCTACAGAATGGGAGGAAATATTTGCTCTCTACATATCCGATAAAGGGCTGATAACAAGAATCTATCTAGAACTTAAAATCATCAACAAGAAAAAAATCAAACAACTCCATCAATAAATGAGCAAAGGAAATGAATAGAAACTTTACAAAAGAAGACAGAATAATGGTCAGCAAACATAAAAAATGCTCAACATCTCTAATTATTAGAGAAATGTAAATCAAAATCACAAGGAGATATCACCTAACCCCAGTGAGACCAGCCTCTATCATAAAATCCCAAAACAGCAAATGCTGGCAAGGATGTTGAGAAACAGGAACACTCTTATAATGT
>CAUYSK010082604.1:0-29338 GCA_963575035.1 Avahi laniger
TGTATCGGCTTCCTCTTGAGCAGCAGGCAGTGAACCTGGCTGGGCTGTACAACGTAACCGTTGCTTGACCAGTGTCAAGCATACTGAGAAGCTGCCACAGAGCTCATAAAGAGCAGAGAGAAGACTGGAGGAGATCTCTGATGAGAAGGAATAGAGAGGACATAAGAAGGGATGAACTATGGAACCGAAAAGGAAATATTTAATATGCATCCATATAGAGGTCTCTCACCTGCAAAAACTGCGCCCTGGGTGACTTTCTCCTCCTTTAACCAAATGTAAATCTACTGCTCTGGCTACCTTTCTCCTCACTCAGAGATGGATTTCAATACTAAACATCATTGGGTTTAGTCCAACTAAACTAAAAATTAAAAGTCTCAATTAGAAAGCACATTATAAAACTGCCGTAACTATTATGTGATCATTTTAAATAGACATAACTCAGGTGCCTTGAACCCGATCATACTTCTTACCCAGCAATTCATACAGAGAATTTAGAATGGATTTCCAAGATTCCCCTGCCTCTCGCCCAGCGACGTCAGCAAAGTGTGCCGCGCTGCTGTAGACATGTAGTCGGTCTATGCACTCGAGCACAAGATTGATCATTCCCTGGAAAGTTAAAAAAAAAAAAAATTGCCATCAGAAACTTTCATTCTGCTCACAGACTAAAAATGCTAAGTTGATTTAAAAAAAGAAGTCTGGCTTAAAATACTTCTATTAATCATAAAGAAAATTGTGATCATTTATTCAAAGGACAGGAAGAAACACATTTACATGTGAAATGAAATGTTCTTCAAATAGTTCAAGTGGATTTTAAATCTTGAGAGTCATTATCAAAGAGAAGGGGAAGAACAATATGAAAATATGTATGTACTTTATACTTACGGTATTCTAATGTTAAGTAAGTGTAAGAACAAATCCTCATTCTTAGACATTGTTGTTATTATTAAATTAAAGATAAAGTAAATTAAATAAAGAAAAGCTCATGAAAAGAAAGCAGTTTTAAGGCAAATCAAAAATTCATTATAGAACTTTGTAAGATGCAGCCTATATTTGAAATTATGCTTCATTTTTATTACTATTGCTCAGATCAAGGTTGTCAAAATAAGGCAAAACTCATAAAAGGAAGAACTATAAACCATTGACTAATAAAATTAACTTATTTCACACAGAAAAAAACAATTTTTTTTTTTTTTGAGACAAGTTCTTGCTCTGTGGCCCAGGCTAGAGTGCAGTGAGTGGCATCATTATAGCTCACTGCAACCTCCATCTCCTGGGTTCAGAGGATCCTCCTGCCTCAGCCTCCCATGTAGCTGGGACTACAGGCACTACCACCACTCCTGGCTAATGTTTTTGTTTTTTTTTTTTATTTTTTGTAGAGATGGGGTTTCACTATTACCCAGGCTGGTGTCAAACGCCTGGGCTCAAGAGATCCTCCTGCCTTAGCCTCCCAAAGTGCTAGGATTATAGGCGTGAGCCACCGTGCCGGGCCAACAGAAAATTTAAGAGGCGCCATGGACCTAAGAATATTTCTAAGTCCCCATCCAGATGGTTTCATATGATAAATTAAAAATAAACACTAATCTAAATTAATACTTTAAATGTTCACAGCCCGATATTTAGTTTTACTTCTTCCAGATATTAAAGAAATGCAGTATAGTAAGCAGTGCAACAACTTGACATACGTAAAAAGAAAGGCTCCCAATAAACCACTCCATGTTGTTATTCTAGGTTTGTTTTGACAATTCCTTTGCTTTCATGCCATTATGGTTGTCAGGTCATTTCTTTTGTATACACAGTAGGAAAGTCCTCAAAAATGAATGTCAGTTTCAAGAGTTCTGATGGAATATTAAAAAACAGGTTTAAAACTGGAAGGAACATAGATTTAGAGATTATGGGACCTCAGCAGTGCCCTCTAACCCTTTTTGTTAGATACTTTTACAAAATTACTTTTACCCAGAAAAAATCGTTATCCCTCGCATATGAGAACGGGAACGCTTGCTGGGCGTGCCTGATTAATCCCGTCAGCCCTGGTAGCTCCCACTGAAACTCTACACAGTACTAATTCTAACACGAGCATTAGGACATCAGGCACGTGGTTTAGTCCTTCCTTTGTTCTGTACACAAAATATGACACTGGAGCTCTTTTTAGCAGTGGAGCTTTTGGTGAAATAAAATCACACATGGAAATGTAACATCTGCAAAAGGGAGAAGTGGAGTTGCTCTGCTCAGATAGGGTGCCTGGAGCTCAGCCTCTGCGGGTGGCGCTCTCTTGGGCAGCTTCCATCCCAACACAAAGCTCCCTGTGGATCCTGAGGCATTTCTGAAACGGTCCTTTATAAAATAAATAAAAGACCGTAGGGTGGGAACAGCAGTAGAGGCCTGAACTCTGCAAAGCTTTAGGCATAGTAAAAAAAATAATAATAATATATAGTATACATATTATATATAAAAACCAGCCATTGTTCCTTAGCTTGCTTTCCCATAATTGCTCACTACTCAGGAATCACACAGCTCATGGTCATAATGATTCTTAGCTTTCTTCATTGCTTCCACAAGTAACATTACCCTTGTGAAACCTAAGGCTGGTCTTTGAGATATCTTCCAGACCCTGCATTCCAGTGGGCCCACTGACCCACCCAGACCAGTGGCCCAAGGAATCAACTCAACAGGTCTTATGATCTGGAAAATGACTCAGCACAAGAAGATAACTTCTGCTTCCTAATCCCATGAGTTCATCCCCAGCCAATCAGGAGACCGATTGCCTAGCACTTTGCCCGCCAAACTATCTTCAAAAACCCTTTCCCTCAAATTCTCAGGGAGAGGGATTTGAGAAATTCCTCCGATCTCCTTGCATGGTGCTTGTGATATTAAACTCTCTCTCTCCTGTAACCCCTGCTGTCTCAGTGTACTGGCTTCCTCTTGAGCAGCAGGCAATGAACCTGGTTGGGCTGTAACACTTGCAAGGAGCCCGCAAGAACCTGCTGAATCGTTTCAAAACCCCGATGCTTTCTATAGTCTGTAATCATTTGGACACTTGAAGATTCCATATCGATGTAATCAACATGGAGCAAACTACAGTGTTTACAAATGACCTGGGTGAAGGCTGAGCAGATAGTAAATGTCTCTTGTCGTGGAACCGAAAATGTTCATCTTTTAAAATTAATATTCATGGACAGAGAACTCAACATAATGTTCAGATTCCTCCAAGGCTGGTTTCCTCTGTTCAGGAGCATATCTGCTCCTCTATACCTCAAAAGGGAAAGACATCAAATAGATGAAGAATCATCCCCCCACCCCAAGAAGTTGCTTTCCCAGGAGAACAACAGAAAAGCAATGAGCGTTGGTAGAAAGTCACCTCTTCCTGGAAGAGATTCTGCCGATTCTTCAGGGCTCGTAGTCTGTTCTGCTTGTCTTCATGTTCTAAATGCTCATCTGGTGGATGGAAGTAGCCAATAAGATCCTGCAGACTCAGACTTACAGACTCTATGGGCAAGTCTACTGTGGAAGGCTTCACCTTCTTGTTGAGAGCATCGAGGCCCCTAAAATAAATAGCAAAGGTTTCTCTTTTTCCATTCATAGATGATTTCACAGCATTACTCCCTTCTCCCTATATCACTGTAAAAGGGACATACAAGAAAGTCATCCTTTTTCTCAAGCAGCTATAATGAACAGATTCAAATTAGAAACTGTGTAGCATGTCATGTATAACTATACTATAAAAACCAGTATCAAGAGCCACTTATCTAGAGCAAAACCTGACAAGCCAAAGAGTCAATGCCTACAAAACCAATAGTCTAAATATTTAGAAACTGATTTTCATTTGAAAGCACTACATACTGCAAGGTTTAAGCTTCTGTCTTCCCGGAATCATAATCCTGACAGTTGCTTTTTGTTTGTTTGTTTTACATAAAGGAATTCTTAACAAGTTTTGCTATCATGGACACTAGCTTGCCACTCAGTTTAATTCCTGCCAGTTAAAAAACAAATTCTAATAATGTTAATTTAGAAAATTTGCTTATTAATCAGTAAATAATATATTAAAATACTTTTCTATTATTTGAAAGAAATGTATCTGAAAATTAGATTTAAAAATATCATGATGTATTTTCTAGCCTTTGAAGAAAAATGTATTACTGTCTTATAAATGTGTTAATTCATTGAGCTTACTGAGATTTTCAGTTTTATAACTCATAGTTTTGAATGTCTGAAAATAACTTCAAAACATGATGTCTGTAAAGCACAATTATTCCAAGGTAAAAACTTTATTTAAAAAAACACACGATACCATGAAAGAATTGGCAAATATCTCTACTGTACCTGATATAGCAATAGTCTTATTAGTCATGATAAAATTTTAATGCATTAAAAATATTATACTTCCAATCATGCTTTCTGTATCAGGAAATACAATACGGCAATATTTTATCTCAAGAAAATGTTTCTGGCTGATTTTCTTACTATATTGGAACTTACATTTAAAAAACAATAAAAACCTTATTAATGAGAATTAGCTTAGATTTGAACTTTACAATGTTCAAAACATTATTTAAAATGTATCATCATTTATACATAAAGATTTCTAATAATTTTGAATATTTGACTTCAGCATTATTAAGTAGAAATAGTAAATGTGAGCAACTATTCTAAAGTTTTTGTCTGAAATTCCATATCAATTATATCAACAGAACTCTCATCTATTCACTAATTTCATCATCTCTATTAGTTTTTCGATGCCCAAAAAGCAAAAGAAGTGATTTTTCAGAAAAAAATTATTTCTTCCCTTTTAAAATGAAAATTCATATGCAATATTGTTTTCTAAACATTCATCCTATTAACTCTAGTTACATTATAAATAAATATACAACAAATTCAAACTCAACTCTCATCATACTAAAGCAAATGAAATTCAAAAGTGATTCACATATAATATCTACATTTTCAAATCTAAAGGAAAATAATAGTAAATTTCAGTTTTTAAGTTATTAAGTTGAAATAAACACATCTGCCATCAGGAATATAACCATTCAATTACTTTCTAGGAGATGCTGCTTTTCAGAACAAATGTTGTCCACAATTCTAAAATTATTCATTATGTTACATTTTAGAGCTTTCATCTAATATAAAGACATTTATCATCTTAATTTTTCAAGGACAAAAAAAAATGAGGAAAAAAATTAATTCAGAAAACCAAAGTTGGTAGAATCACCACCAAGAAGCCAAAATAATAGAACCCTCTTTCCTACACATAATACTTCTTCCTACCCACAACACAAATACACACACACACACACACACCCCCATCACCACCACCACCACCGCGACCTGAGAAAGAACAGAAGGGTTACAGGAAAAAAAGCCACATTAGAAAAACACAAATGATTAAATCATCTTCACTTTCACTCTAAAACGTAAAAAGGAAATGTTTGAGTATAGATTTTTTAAATGAGTCTCAATACGAATTAAGTAAATTTGCATTAGTAAGATGAATAGTAAAAAGTAATTTACTCTGAAAAAAATGGGTACGAATATTGTAAAGATATCAAAATTTTAAAGACTTTTGGTGCTTTCATGAATGTGACAGCAGGAGCAAAATATTTTACTTAAAAAATGCTCTTTATAATGTTCACAAATTATGTAAGACTTTTCAAAGTTTCTGAATATATTAAAGAATTACATAAATGCAGAACCTCTAATAGGTAATACTAAGGAGTGTTTAAGTAAAACATGCATATATGTAAATATATATAAACGTGCCTATTGGAGTTAAACAATATAACTAAATGGTGAATATTCTAGAAAAGAAAAGAGAAGGGAAAAAACTAAAGCTTAATTAAAATTTAATTTCTGAAAAAACCAATATATAATCAAGGTCAGTTAAGTGTAAGAAATATCACAAGAACGGAAAAAAAAACACCACATGTATTCACCATTAAATGGGAACTAATCAATCAATACTTACATGCACATATGGAAATAACATTCATTGGAAATCAAGCAGGAAGGAGGAGGGAAGACAGAATGGGTAAATTCTTACCTAACAGGTACAATGCACACTATCTAGGGGATGGGCACACTTATAACTTTGACTCAAACAGTACCAAAGCAATGTATATAATCAAAACGTTTGTACCTCTATAATATTCTGAAATAAAATTGAAAAAAAAAACAGCTAAACAATGACAATAAAAAGAAAAGCAAAAAATAAATTTAAAACTCATATGAATAAAATTAACCCAATTTGAAAATTTATATATTAATCCTAATGAAAGACATATTTGATTATTGAAAATGTCATAATTTCAGACAATTAAAATGTACACAAGCATGCTGGGAGGTTTTAAAATGTAGCAGCTTAAAATGTGGAGCCTGAAATTTACTTTGATGCCAGCAGCTCTTGCTTCTTGATTTCAAAATAATTCGGATGTCTTTAGCTCAAGATAATATTTCATGTTACAATTAATATCACTGGCTTGTTTTTATTTTGCCTGTGAATTAGTGTACTAGTTACAAAAATCAAAGCTTATCAGAAGAAATTTTTAAAAAGGCTTAAAAATTTAAAAAAAAGAACAAGTGACAGGTTATGTATCTAAAAACAGAGCTTCAAAATACATGAAGAAAAAGTAACAGACTATAAAGAGAAACAGAAAAGCCCACAATTATAGTCAGATATTTCAATACCTTTCTGTAATTAATAGAACAGACTAAAAAAAAAATAAGGAAATTAAAGACCTAAACAATACTATCAATCAACTAGATCAAACTGACATTTTTGAATACTCTGCCCAACAAGAGGAAAATGTATTTTCTTTTCAAGTACACGTGGAACACTTACCAATATAGAACTTTTTCTAAGCCATAAAACAAGTCTCAATATATTTAAAGCATTCAATCTTACAAATTATATTCTATGACCATATAGCATTAAATTAGAAATTAGTAATAGAAAAATACCAGGAAAATCCCCAAATATTTAGCAACTAAATAATACATTGGTCAAAGAAGTCATCAAAAGGAAAATTGAAAAACAACATATCAAAAAGTGTGAGGTGCTACTAAAACTAAAAACAAATTTTTAGCATTAAATACTTATATCAAAATGAAATCTCAAATTAATGATGCCAGTATTCATCTTATAAAGCTCAAAAAAGAATAAATTAAACTCAAGGAAAAAAGAAGAAAAGAAAAAAAATCAGAGTAGGGATCAGAAAATCTTTTTATGGTTAAATATGCATTAATATAACCATCCTATTTTATCATGATAGGTATAATGAATGAATTTCATTCAAATAACTCAGCCAAAAATTAACTTTCAAGATTTAATGAAGAACCAAGTATATAATTCAACATTTTAACCACAGAATCTAAATTTCTCCTACTTATTTCTCTATCTTATCAGGTAAGTAATTGTCAAATTTTAAAATTATTCTTCCAAATAACAGACACTACTTTAAAAAAATGAGTCCAGTCTTGAACAAAGAGCAAATATGCTAAAGCAAATCCCATTCAAGATGAATTTTAGTATCTCAGTCAGCATACAAAATGTCACTTACGGTATACTATCACTACATTAAGTCTAAACACTGATATAGTAACTTCCTCACAAAATACTTTTAAAAAACAAATCATCAATGTTTTTCTAGTATTAAAGTAGCTGCTGCTTATCAAACAGAATCTCTGTAGTGCTGCTTAAAACTCCATAGAAGTCAAATTGACTTTAAAACTGTCCCTCATTATTTGAAGAAGTCAGTACTGATCAATATGATTAAACAGAAAATTGACTATTTTAAATATTTATGATTAATTTCCTCAATCCTTATCATAGAATTGACTGGTTATAGTAAAGAAGAATTAGTGGAAAGAACAAGATGGAAAAAGGCTAAGTTTAATTGTTTTAAAAATAAATTATAATTTTTAAGTAGAATTCCTTGACATGACTAATTTTACACTATATTAAAATGTAATAAATTTTATTTATTACGAGAAATAAATATTATATAAAATGATATAAGTATAAATACAAATAATACCAAAAGTAATACAGGAAATAAATACAATATAAAAATCTGACACCCCATCTTCAAGCCTTTCCCCATCTGATGAGGCTTAGGATTTAGATGAGGCAGAGAAATGAGACAAATACTAAGCATTTAACAGAGATTTTTTTTTTATGCCATGAAGCCAAATATGATTTATTTATTCAACTACTATAAAAATGACTTTAATATTCTTTTCAAAATCAATAAACTGGAAGAAATATTTTCAATTTATGTAGGACAAATGAAAATTAATATCTCTAACAGAACAAAAGCTTATAACAGCCTAACAGAAATATCAACAAATAGTAGGGTAAAACACACATAAAAAAATCAAGAAATATGATTAAAAAATCACATTTCCCCCATCAAATTAGCAACGTTTAAAGAGAGAGATGAAATCCATCACAGGTCAGAGTATATACTGGTATGTTACCAGAAAATACTTGTTCCACAAGTTTGATTTAGTTTGTAGATATGCAATTCTTTCAATTATTAGGTGGAAAAACTCAATTATTATAAGAATCACTTTTTTAAAATACAGATCAAAAATCATCAAGTACGTGGGCTTCATTACCCTTATTGTAAAAGAAAATAAAATAGGTTCATCACAAGGAAGAATAGTCATAAAATAATCCTAACCTATAGCTATCTGTTACTATCACACATTCAATTTCTAAAGCCACATTTCTTTTTTAAAAGTTCACTTAAAAGAAAGACATAAAATCATCTAACTAGCACTTCCTAATGTGTTCTGCTGACCTACCAAACTGTATGTGACTTACCACCACAGCATATCTTAGAACTGTCCATATGTAAATCCAATAAGGAAATGAAAATGAAATATCAATCAACTACAACAACAAAAGAAAAAGTACCTTATAAATCTATTGAAAAGGAAGACTGTGCTCCGGATGACTCGTGCTGTGCGTGATTCTTCATGCTGAGACCTAGACAAATTTAAGCCATCATCCATGTGGCCTTCATGGTGCATAATGGCCTGTGAGAAAGCAAAAATAAGGCCATAACTCCCAACAGCTCTTTCCCAAACTGGAGATAAGGAGCTGTACACTCAGGCAGGTGAGTCAGACCAATAAATAGAACCAGAGGACGGGTAGGGTAGACTGTGAAGCTGTTGTGTTCAGATAATACGTACAGGTTCCTATACAAACTAGCCATTCCATAGGTTTATTCAGTTATTATTTTAAAAAATGATTCAATAAATGAATTGAGTTGAGCAAAACAAACAGCAGAGCCTATTCACATATCTAGGTTCAATTACTGATCCACAGCCTAAGCAAACTTGGTACAGAACAGCAAAAGAAGCATGACACTGGTACGCCAGTAATACAGGAGTTCTGAACATAGACTGGTTAACCAATCAGTACTGAAAGATGCTTCTAAGGCATCAGTTTCATTTCTTTTGTTAGGTTTTTTGTTTTTGAATTTTTCATGAAAGTATAATATTAGGAGAGAGAAGTGTAAAAATCTTAAATGACAAGCTCAGTGATTTTCACAAAGCGAACACGCCTGTGTAACCAACACCCAGCTCAAGAAAGAGAATATTACAGGAACCTTAAAATTCCCCCTTAATATTCCTATCTTGCACAACATTCATCACCTTGCAGACTTTTAACAGCATAGATCAGTTGTGTACTATTAATATGTATCAGTAGAACCATTTGTACCCATTTGTGTATGGCCTTCCTCATTCAACACTTACAGCAAGGTGATTTAATACACCTACTCAGGTGTACTGAACTAAATTTAGTAACTGGAACTATAACTATAAGCCATCTAGAAAGCAATGTAAAGAGGAAGTCCCACACCAAAATCAATGAGACACAGACATATCTATTCGAAAGTAATATTCTATGCTTAACTGCCTTCATTAATATAGAAAAAATGACTGAAATGAACTTACACTCATTTTAAGACTCTAAAAAAAAGAATAGCAAATAGACTTGAAAAGTGGAACTAATGAAGACAAAAACGGAAATTAATAAACTAGAAGTCAAATAAATTCCTAGAAAGGATGAATAAACACAAAATTTGATTCTTTGAGACAATAAATAATGTAAACAAACCTCTCATAAACTAGGCTAAAGATAGAGAGGAAGCAAAACCACAGATACTTGGAAATTATAATAATATAACACTGTGCAACTCCATGGCAAAAACAAAAAACAAACAAAAACACAAACAAAACTGTATATTCCAGAGAATAGGATAGATTCTTAGCAAATTAAGAATAGTCAAAAGGAATCCTCCCAACTAAGTAGAAAATTTGATTAGACCAGTTTCTTTAGAAAAGATTGAAAAAATAATTTAAGATTCAATATTTAAAAGACATGAGACTAGATGGTTTCACAGGTAAGCCTCAAAAGAACAGATAAACCTTCAAAGGTTTGATAAACCTTCAAAGAACAGATACTTTTAATAACAGACTAATCTAGATCAGGGGTTAGCAAACTACAGCTCATCACCTGTTTTTTTACAGCCCATGACCTACGAATGGCTTTTATATTTTTAACAGGCTGAAAAAAGACCAAAAAGAATATTTCATGACACGTGAAAATTAATAAACATGAAAATTATACAAAATTCAAATTTCAATATCCATAAATAGTTTCCCCTATGAATATACTTGCAATAATTCTAAAAAATATATTAATTATATCTAGTAGAATGTCAAAAGAATAATACCCTATGGTCAAGTAGGGTTTATTCTATGAATTTAAGGATTCTTCAATAATTGAATGCCTCATAACTTATTTATGTTATCAACAGGTTAAAGGACACTTTTTTTTTTAAAGCTAAGTAAAATAGGAATAGCAGGAGATGACTTAAATAGGAAAACAATTTCAATTGTCCTCAGTATTTCTTTCCTGAAGTGAAAACTCACTTCAGAAAATATGCTGAGGTGAATAAACAACCAGAATAGATAAAACAACAGCAAGCTGAGATAAAAAGGTGAGCTGCTGAGACAACAAAAGAAAAGAAAAGCAAGAAAACTAAAATTTCAAAGGCACGGAAGGGGTTCAGGAATACAATAGCACCAGAGAAAACAATATGAATGCTCTGGAAGACACACTTGAGAAGCAAAGTGTAGGGAAAAGGTCAGAGAGATAAGAACATGGAGAGAGGAGGAACTTGTCCTGTTCCTGAGAAAGAAACCAGCAAACTAAAATGGCATGAAAACAGAAACCAAAGACAGGGCAAGCAATATTTCTCTTAGTTTTAAGAAGATCTAAGTGTGCTGATTATAAACCCTTGGTTCCAGATGCATTTCATAATTCAGTGTTCTTCAGATATTTTTTAAAAGGTACTACAGCATATAATTGTGTATTTTCTAACACCACAGTGGGGTCTGGGTACCACTCCATAATCAGTAAATTTACATTTCTGCAGGAAAATGTGAATATTCACACCAAGTGTGATAATGAAAACTATGAATAGTGATTCAGAAACTTTTAAATAACCACGTTTTATTCATATTACATAACCACAAAGTCTCCCAAAAAGAATCTAATACAGTACGTCCTTCTAGAAGTACTAAGAAGTTTACAGTAAGGAATTTAATTTGATTATCTGTTTTATGGCCGATAAAGTTAATTTCACATGTTACTTCACTAAATCAAGACTGCTTAGCTTTTCACTCACTCTTATCAAATCATTCTAGAAAGGCAAGCTTCTGGTTAGCCTATGACAGAGAATGGAAGTCCCATTCTGACTTTCATCCATGGTTAAGGAATGAGATCATGTAGGTGCTGGGCCTAGAAGAAAGGACAGAAGGAAGGATGGATGGATGGATGGATGGATGGATGGATGGATGGAAGGAAGGAAGGAAAGAACAGTGAGCAAGGTGAATGAAGGGTCAGGCGAAAACCTGCCACTTGTTTGCTGAGTGCAAAGGTCAGCTGAAAACAGCTGGCCTGTATGGAAGTTGTCAAAGAAATTAACAAGTGATCCTTGACCCTTTGCACGTGTCCTTGGAAATAAATATGGGGAGGAAGTTAGCTGAGGAGGCCATTTTCTCCTTTAGATTTTGGTCTCTCCTCTTCTCTCTAAACACTGTGTTTCGAGTAATCATTCATTCTGTGAACTAAAATAAAATCTTAAGGCTCACCCCCCACCAGCTGACTGAATGGACCCTCTCGTGGCCAAAGGAATATCCTAAAACTAAATTACCTGCCATGAGGAGGGAGGTCAGACGTGCCTTATCATGCCCCCCTCTTCTTGGGGACATCCTTTGTAACCCATTAACAGGCCTAAGGCTGTGCAAGACAAACCTGCAGGTCCTCAATTTACAGGACAAATCTACGTCCAGTGGCTTGTCTCTGGTTAACAGCTCCTTATGTTAAAACATTCCAAGCCTTTAGACAAAGCTTCATGTCTTTAACCAATCACAAGTCAAAGAATCTTTAAACCCACCTATAACCTGTAAGTCTCCCCCTTCAAGAGGCCCACCTTTTCGGGCCAAACCAATGTATGCCTCCCATGTATTGATTTATGATTTCATAACCCCTGTCTCCCTGAAATGTATAAAACCAAACTATAATCCAGCCACAGCGAGTCCACTTGCTCAAGGCTTCATGGGCCTGGCTCTGGGTCATGATCCTCAAATTTGGCTCAGAATAAATCTCTTTAAAATTATTTTACAGAGTTTGGCTTTTTTTCCGTTAACAATTTCTTCGCTACTGAGCTCAGGAGGGAAAAAGTAGCCGCAACACATCACAGAGTCATGATTAAGAACCCTGGGGTTACTGGAGTGGACTGAAGGAGGGGCGGCCAGAGGTAAGATGAGTGACCTGGTGTGCCGTGGTATGGAGACTGGCATTATTACAGGGGTAAGGCTCAGCCACGAAGGGTTGCAAGCAGGGCAGTGACAAGGTCAGAATGGAGCAGAAAGAGTTGAGGCTACAGGAAGAGAGAGGAAGAGGAGGCTCTGGAAGCAGTGCACACGAAGATGATAAAGCCTGAACTGGATTTCTAAGGATGGAGCGGAGGGGCCTGAGATGAGGTGCACTTAGAAGAGAAAAGTGTCAGGACATGGTGCTTTGGTGAATTTAGCAGAATGAAGCAAGGAAACAGTGGACCCTCTTGGTACTTAATTCCATATAACACAGTTGAAAAGACAGGATATAGAATGTGCTTTAGGATTTGCAGTACGCCAAAAATCCCTTTATTCCCAAGTATTTAAACTTGCAATGAAAAGCATGTGAGGTAGAATGTGGTTTTCGAAATTCATTTGACAGGAACATGAGCAAAAAAAGGTTGAAGACAATTGTTCAAAGCCTTTTTGTTCTTTTCGCTTGTTTTCTTTTTTTTTTTTTTGCGTCTTACCACTTAAGCATATAGAATGGGGAAATAATACCTAAAGACTTGCGAGTAATTTTCTCATTGAAATTTATTTCCACTTTTACAAAAATACAATCTACATGTTACCATTTCTAGCAATATTTCTCTCATAACCATACATCATCTTCAAGCTTTTGATAAAAGCTATGAGAAAAATGTGATGCTAGACAAGAGCTCTTAGAAAGTAATATCTGAGTTAAGAATTTTGTTTTTTCTGTTCTTTGTGATTTGTGAAATCTATTTTGAACTTTCACCCTTCTGGTAGATATTGGCATTTAAAAACATAGAATGCACTGTGGAAAATCCAATAAAATCACTCTCACTCAGTTAAAAATTAAAAGCCCAACAACAAAACTCATCTCCACTGTCACAAGAAATGGCAGTGTTTATCCCTGAGAGTGGCTCTGATCAGAAGGAGGCACAGGCAGGGGAGGGGTGCAGAAAGGTGTTTCTAAAATATGCAGCTTTGAATTCTCTAGAACCCACACCGTAGAAGTCTTAAAATTAACATTAATAATACTACATTTGATTTAACCTAATATGTCCAAAATATTTTCATTTCATCATGTAATCGATATAAAAACTGTTAATGGGACATTTCACTTTTTTTTTTTTTTTTGAGACAGAAGCTTGCTCTGTGGCCTAGGCTAGAGTGCTGTTTCGCTGTCCAATCTCACAGCAACCTCAAACTCCTGGGCTCAAGAGATCCTCCTGCCTCAGCCCCTAGGGTAGCTGGGACTCGAGGCGCCCGCCATGACATGACACCTGGCTAATTTTTCTATTTTTAGTAGAGACGAGGTCTCGCTCTTGCTCAGGCTGGTCTTGAATACTCCTGAGCTCAATCAATCTTCCTGCCTCGGCTTCCCAGAATGGTAGGATTACAGGCATGAGCCACCGTGCCCAGTTGACTTTTCACATTCTTATTTTTTCATACCTTGTGTTCAAAATCCAGGGTGTATTCTAGACTTACAGAATATCTCAATTCAAACACTAAATTTTTATTAAAATACTCAGCTTTAGAATTCATGGTATTTATACTTGAACAAGTATATGCACATATCCAAGATGTTTTGAACATACACAAAAATTTTCCAATAACTTAAGTATAAGTTTTTAGATTTAAATTAATTAGAATTAAAACTAAAGATGTTGCTCCTCTAGCGCTAGCCACATATAAACAGCAAATAGCCACATGTGGCTAGTGGCCACTGATTAGACAGCACAGCCCTAGACCTAACTTAAAGTTCATGGGAATTACAAAGAGCAGAGGCAATGACGGAAAAAAGTCAGACACATCCAGAATGTGAGGAATCCTATAAATAGCCTGTATTTTTATAAAACTCAATGGCACAGGGCAAGAACACAGTAAGGATCTGTTATAGATTAAAAAACTGAGTACTTCCTGGTGGGTGGGTGCCAGAGAGAGAGAGAGAGAGACCGAAAAGGCATAAAAATAAATAATTACATGAACTTTGCATCCTGATTTTAATGAACTAAAAAAAATATTATTGGGATAATGAAAGAAATACTGATATGAACAGGATATTAGATGATGTAAAAGAATTATCATACTGGTGTGTAATGGCACTGTGGATGTTTCTGTGTGTGTATGTGTGTGTACACAGAGAGAAAGTAAAAAAAGGAAGAAAGGATGGAAGGAAAGCCTATCTTGCAAACTATAATAATTGATGAATCTAATTTGAGGGTATATGGATGCTCATTAGTCTTAACTTTCTAATTTTTCACATTTGAAACTTTTCTAAATAAAATATTAAGAAAGAAGAAAAAGTACACTAAATCTGGTAGAAGATCCATGGCCAAACATCATCATTGAAATAAAAAATTGCTTTAAAGCCAAATCAACCTCTTTTGCCACAATTTTGACTACATTAGCTATTCACCTTACAAATGCTAACCCAGCTCACTATAATTCTGCAATGCTAATGCACTTGGAGAACGAGCTAACAGGTGCATGGGTGATCTGACCAACTCGACCAGCACTCTACACCCTTGAAAATAAATGCTTTCATTTAAGAAACATTCAGTGAGCACCTACTATGGTTCCGGCACTCTGCTAAGTACTAAGAATACAGAAATAAAAGACCTGGCTCCAGTCTCAGTGTCTTGTAATGGAGACAGTAAGTCACAAAAATACATGTTCATCTCATCCTTTCCTTTTTGCCCGTTTCCCTTAGACTGAGAACTGAACTTAGTTTAATTTCTGGTTCATTGGCTTCTAAGGACCTCAAAAAGTAGCTCTAGCAATTTGGACCCAAACATGGACAATATCGATAAATGTTATAGACATTTTGCTGAGCAAAAGAAGTCATACACGAAGGAGTACATGCTATATGATTTCATTTATATGAAGTTCTACACCAGGCAAAACTAATCTATGGTGGAAAATGGTTACAAGAGCAGCTGCCCCTGGGGAAGAGGAGCAGGGATAACCTGGGAAGAGATCCTGGGCCACTTCTGGGGAAATGGAAATGTTCCATATGGAGGTAAGTGTGTGAGTCACACCACTGTATCCATTTATCAAAACTCTACAGTTAAGTATATGGATGTCAATATATATAAATTTTACCTCAAAAAGGAAAATGAGTAATAATCTAGTGGAACACAGCAGGGGGTTGGACATGTAACTGAAAGAAGAGGGGGAAAGCAATGAAAATGTTTAAGGTGAACGGTGGAGACATAGGGGTTCATTAAACTGCTTGTGTTGTTATTTTATTTTGTATGCATTTGAATTTTCCACAATAAAAAGTTTTTAAACGCCAAATTCAGTTGCAAGAAATAAGGACTGTTTCACAAATATTGAATATCTACATTTAAATTTATGAGCCTAGATCAAAGACCTAAAAGACGAGTGATCATCTCATTATAAAGCTGGCACGGGTCTTGCAGAATCGTCTGCGGATCTCCACCCGCATCTCTGCGGAAGGGAGTACCGGGATGCATTCGAGCCAAATCCTGTGAATGCAGCGCCAGCCTCTCACTTCACTAAGATGAGCACTTGTCACTCTAAATAGATCACAGTGACAGCAAATAATCCCTACTGGAATGTATGTACAGATTGCGATTAATACATGTATTGAAAATAAAAATGTCTGCCTTGCCAAAGCCTTCATTTCATGGTTTCACATTTCTCAAAATAACATGCGTCTTATCATTTGGTTCTGTGCACTGTGCTGCATGTCATGTGTAAAAATATAAACATTCTAGAATCATGTACTCCTCCAGGGAACTCACAAACTAGGGGGGAGAGAAAGACACATGCAGCCTAGTAAACAAAACAGCACAAGGGGTATATATAAAATTTAATAAATTATATACAAATATTATGAGAATACAAAGGAGGGAGTAGCTGATAAGATGAGATAGGAATAATTTCTAAGATGATTTTTAAATTTAATTCTTGGATGACAGATAGAAGTCAGGCAGACAAGAAATGTTACCAAGGGTATTCCAAATAGAAGAAACAGTCTGTGCAAAGGCACAGGTGTGTAAAAGCTATTTTTTTCTTTTTTGAGGGACTTCAAGGAGTGTGCTGTAAGTGACATGCTGGGTAAACTGAAGACAATGCCTGGAAATTAAGAGAAGAATAGGGAAGGGGCAGGCCAGGAAGGATATAATATCACCACCAAAAAGGGTGATCCCTGTCTTATAAGCAAGGGGATGTCAGTGAAGGACCCCATGGGGGCACGGAGGACAAAGTGAAAGAGGTAGACTAAGCTAGACTCCAGAAGACAGTATTGTGTATTTCTTCATTTAATATTTAAATACGGGAATCCCATCATCCTACATATCAGTGATGTAACGTCCAGCAACATTCACTTTACGAAACCAAAGAGTCTATTATGGTGGGATTTGACCTTTAGCATGTAAAATTATGAACTTTAGCACATGGCTGAGTTAGCCACCTCTCTTTGACCTGTGCTTAGGTATTTTATTCATAAAAAGCGACTACTACAAATTGTGCTTTTATATTGTATAACCTTACCTTACGTTGTATAGACCCCATTCTCACGGATTTTACATCCACAGACTGGTAAGTGAGCCACAGGCCTGTGTCTACATGTTGTATGAAGCATACTGAGTCACCATATTTTATTTCAGATGTTCCCATTCCATCGACTTCTTTTCTCACCCCTACATCCAATTTTTCCTAAAGGGAAAGGGGGGAAAAGATTAGCAAACATTTTAAAAATACTAGTATATAACAAACTTTGCCTTGTTGTAAATATGGTCCTTAAAAAATTCAGCCCTCAAAGTCCCCTGAAATAATAGTGGTGAAATAGTCTATTCTTGTTTTTTTTTTTTGGAGACAGAGTCTTACTTTGTTGTGTTAGAGCACAGTGGCGTCATCATAGCTCACTGCAACCTCAAACTCCTGGGCTCAAGCCATCCTCCTGCCTCAGCCTCCCAAGTAGCTGGGACTACAGGCGTGACCTTTTTATGAATATGTTATACATGGTATCTATACCTTTTCTCATCTAATAATACTGCTATCAAAAATCCAACTTGAATTCACTCAGAATACGAAATATGGAGAAGGACAATGAATCCCTAGAATTTTTTAGTACTGAAAATAAATAGTAAGTTAAAAATAAAAAAGATGAGCCCTGAATAACATTCTGAAGATGCCTATACCCAGATGAGTATACACTAACCTCAGAAATACAAAGTCAAACCTTTATCTATAACAGAAACACAAAGTTTTGCCTTTCTAAGACAAAAGCTAGTCAGTAGTTCAGTGTAAGTCCTCTCGTCATGTCCAAGTTGCACAAATCTTCATTAAATTATGAACAAAAATAAACAATTACCATAAAAGTTATTCAGTGGGGCTAAGAAGAAAGGTCCGCATTTAAGAGTGGATGTGTAAATGTATTTTTGACAAAAACATTCTGGTGTGCTTTATCCTCATTCTGTTATACAATAAGGTTTGTGCAAACTGTATACCATCAATGCCTAAGAACACAAGGAAGAGCTGGATGGATGTGTTTTATGTAAATAACGAAAGAACTATGAGCAAAATGAAACACCTGGGCAGATTTTAGTGGTTTAGGAAATTGGTTTTTTTTGTTTTTGTTTTTGTTTCTGTTTTTGGAGAGGAAGGGATGGAAGAGAAACCGGGAATTTAGAAATACGTGCAAAACATGCTCACACCATTTCTTTTTGCATTTCTAACATCAAAGGAGTTATCCCCATCAAAGGAATTGTGATGGTGATATACTTACAGGAAATCCAAAATAGTATTTTCTGTCTTACCTTGGAAGACCGGAAGGTAAATGCTGTTGATTTTACGTCAGCTTTCTCTTTGTCCATGAGTAGAAGGTTTTTGTCTTCCATGAGACTCAAGTATTTTCCTGTTGTGACATGGCGTAGTCGGAACGGCTGGCCCCATCTTATGTGGCTTCCACTCCACCTAATGGAAACATTTAGGACTTGATCCAACAGCATCCAGAATCATGGCAGAAGTAGCTATTTAAAAATGGCATTAGGAAATATAGTTCTATCACAAATATAAGCAGGATCTTTGACTATAATTTCCTAAGTATAGAGAAAAATTAGTAATCTTGTGGCCACTGTAAACATTTAAACTGAATGCAGTTTAATTTGCATATTTACAATAAAGTCAAAGTAGTTCAGAGTTTTAATGTAATCTGAAAAAAATCTTTAAAATAATTATATTCCTTACATATGCACCTCCTACTTTCCTATTTTAGACAGGAAGGCAAAATAGTATTAATCAAGAGTCACAGGGTAGAGCAAAAATCTCTCTCTTTAATCTATTAAGTGGTTGAAAAACTACCTGCTCTGCCTTCTGCCAGGTTGTTCCCCTCAGTGACATCTGGATTCTAAGAGACAATTAGCAACCCCTTTCCCCTGTAGCTGACCATAAGATCATATATTTTCTATATATCAATCCTCCATAATCAAAGTGAAAACAAATTCCAAACTTTCCATTTCAAAATACAAACATAAGCAACAATAGAGAAACACAATCAAGACCACTTAATGGAGGTGTGCAGAGGTTGGCAGAACAATCTGGATTTATGTAGTTATGGCTCATCAATCTTATTATCAACAGTAAAAATGAAGTCCTTTCAGGTTTTCAGAAGTTTTCATGTTTTTTTTTTTTGTTTGTTTGTTTGTTTGTTTGTTTACCAAAATTGTGACCAATTTAGAGTCTTGGCTCAAAAAAGAATTCATTTCTTTAAGCACACAATTATGAAGTGTAGGTATATCTATAAATTCTGAAAACACATTTGGAATCTGTTTTATAAAGGCAAGAAAACCTCTCTAAACGGCACTTATGTTGACAAATTATATATAATTATAACCGACATATGAAATTATTAATATATGTGATTTCTTTAATCAGTCATTTTTATAATACACGAAGTAAATGTGTATTTACTTAAAATCCCTTTTCCTAAATTCTCTGAATAATTACAAAATATATAAAAGCTGTGATTTTTTTCCCTTTTTTGCCTTATTAGTTTCTTCTTTCATTTCATTAAGAGATGCATTTCTAATAAAATTTTACTTTAATATTTATCAAAAGTTTTAATATTTAGGTGGATTTGATCAACTGCATATTTATATCAAAGAAATTTAATACTACCAATCAATTAATGGTATTAATATAGAAGAATTTTTTAAAGTTACGGCCTAACATAAGAAACATAAAAAATTAATTTATATATTTTCGTTGCATAGGAGTATGAACTGAACAAGAAAATCAGTTATAATAGAAATATGATTTCAATGAGAAAAAGGCATAATATAAATTTTTTACTGTTAAAGAAGATTTATTTATTTATTTATCTATTTATCTATCTATCTCTTTATTTGAGACGGGGGTTTTGCTAGGTCCCAGGCTGGCCTTGAACTCCTGGGCTCAGGACTTCACAATGCTCAAGGATATACAAAGATTTTCAAAATGATTCTATGGGACATGTGAGCAAAAACAACTTTAGACTACTAAACTATTTTAATCATCATTAGAAAGGCAATAATCCCAAAATAAACAGTCTATAAATACAGCTATTCTGTAATAAAATAGTCCCACTCCCACACGTGAAGGCTATAGTCCTAAACCAGTAATTTCTTTAAAGCTCAATACAACAGGGAAGAAATACTTTAAAAATATATTGCTTTTAGGCAAAGGGCTAATCTTCCAATTATTAAAAAAAAAGTCTATTTTAATTCTATTTAAAATAGCCCAAAATGGCACCTTTATCATCAATATTGTTATTTATTTAATGGAACTAAAAGGTTCCAGACAGCTAGCTGTTTGAAGTCACCAGAAAAGAAGGAAATATATATAATAAACATTCTTATTACTATAATGTTTACACAGTGACTTTTATTACAATCGAGATTTTTACACAGCTATCAAGCTATTCTTAAGTAAATATAGTGACTGCCAGTAATGACTCTTGTCCTATTATTCCAGTTTCCTCTGTTTTAAATGTGCCTTTGGAAGGTTAAACCCAGAGTCTGTCAGATCTGAAATGTGCGACAGGCTTGCAAAGAACTTGTCCTGTCTCCAAACCTTACATCACTCTGTCCTCCTAGGCCTTTCTGCCAAAAGATCCAAGGTCTGGGTTATAGTGATGTTACTAAAACAAATGAGGCTAAAGACTAAAGCAGAATCTACAAAATTATTGCTTATTTCTCAGGTTTACCAGCTGGTGAACTTAGACTAAGAGAAGATAAATAAAGGTAAGTGGGAGGGAAAAGAAGAAAGAGAAACTCTCCACCACTTTCTCAGCGTGCCCTTTGCTTGCTTATTTGCTAGCAATGACCGTTTGACACAGACGCAGAAGTCAAGAGCAACGCAGTAGTTATTACCCTTGGAACATTAGGCTGTGTTGAGAAGTTCTACTTACGCAACTCTTAGCGTCTCCAGTCTCCACAGGGAACGGGCGTGCACAGATATAGCACCGCCTTCAAAATGAACGGTTCTGTTTAAACAAACAAACAAAAAAGCCCTTTTGAGTTTAACATGTTTCATTCTTTGGATTCTTATTTTTCAAGTTAATTAAAAGAGAAAAGCAAATGGGAAAGCATGTGGATAAACAGTTAAAGTCATACTTTTTGGAAGGAGACAATATAGCTGGAAATAAAAAGAACCAAAATAACAACAACAGTGATCAATGTGCATTTATCCTGAATACGCATTGATTCAATTGATTTAAACATATTGTTTCTTGTCACTTTCTCCCTTTAATCTCATTCATTCAATTCTTTCTTTCTCCTCCCTCTCCCTTTCTGTTTCTCTCCCTCCCTCATCTCTCCCAGCAAATAGATTTAAGTTACTCATCTAACTTAGGTCCAGGAAAGTACTTAGTCATCAGTTTAAATATAGCTCAATATATTATTATTTCAACACATGTATATAATTATTTGCAGTTCTAAATTCTGTTTCAGATACAGAAAGCATTTAAAGAAATGCAAGAACACCAAGTCTTAATATTTTAATGTAGATTTCTCCAACTTATATCAAAATATAAAGAAGAGTCACAAAAAGGAACTTATTTGGATGCATATCACACGCACCCAAATTCTAAAACTCTCATAATAATTGGTTAATATGCTGTACACAATGCTACGTAATTTATATACATTATCCAAACTGATCTCCATACCAACCCTTTGCGATTGTTTTAGGGAAACCAAAAGCTGATGCACACACCGGTTTCTTTCCCAAGTATTCACTATTTCCCTCTCCACAGGATCCGTCTCATCATTTAAATAAACTCAAGCCTATTCTGTCTCAAACATAACAATACCACATGTGCCCACGTCTTCCTCTCCCCTTTTCTGACTCACTGTTGCTTCCTGTCAATTTCCAGTGCACTCCAAACCTGCTTCCAGACTCACTTCTCCCCTGAAACAGATTTTGCTAAGGTCATCAAATGATCTTCATGTTACCAAATCCAACGGACTTTTTTTTTTTTTAAACAGCATGGAAACTCTAACTGTCTTGACGGTTTTTCTAACACCATTCTCATCTGCTTTTCCTTCTTTAGATATTCCTTCTCATTCTAACTATTTTTATTGTGAAATTTTTCAAATGTACACAAAATTAGAGAGAATATTAAAATAAACTCCCATACCCAGCACACAACTTTAACAATGATCCACATAGGGCTAACACTGCTTTATCTATAACCTCCAGTTTCCTCTCCACATACAATCCTTAAAAATTATTTGATATTATACAATAGTCAGTGTTCAAATTTCCCAAATTGTCTTACAAATATCTTTTATTTCTTCCTGTTGCTTAACAGATCAAGACTCAAACAAGATGCACTTAACTGGTTAGGTGTCTTAAGTTTCCCTTATTCTAGAATAGCCCCACTTCCTCTTTTTTTTTTCCTTCTTGCTATTTATTTGATAAAAAATAGTCTGTGTCATTTGTCCTGAAGGAATTTCTACATATGGTTCATTGCACCCCAATAGTATATTTTAACAAATACCTCTAAATTGGTAGTTAGAGCTAGAGATCTACAAGCTTGTTCAAATTTCATTTTTTGGCAAGACCATTTCAAAAATTGGTGTTTGTACTTTTTATTATGTCGTAAGAGATACATGATGTCTAGTTGTCTGTCATTTATGTTAAAATTGATCAGTAGGTTCAGGTTCACCCTGATCCATCCATTATGACCTAAGAGTCTAAGATACATCAATGACCAGCGTCCAAACAGTGATTTTCAATCTTGGCCGTGTAATCATGTGAATAGCTTTTAAAAATCCTTATGCTGTGGTGTCACCAATGACCAATTAAACAGATTTGTAGTTAGGATTTTCAAAAACTCTCCAGCTACTTGTAAGGGGAAGCCAAGACTTAAAATCCATGGTCTAGGTAAGGTTCTCCATAGCAGCACTGTGATGTTTCTGGCTGGGTAATTCTGTTGGGTGGGCTGCCCTGTGTGTGCACTGCAGTATGTTTAAAGCACCCCTGGCCTCTACCTACTACATGCCAGCGGTAGCCTCTCACCAGCTGTGACAACCAAAACTGTCTCCGACATTGCCAAATGTCCATTCGAGGACAAAACCATCCCCAGCATACAGCCACTGACCTGGATAAATCGTTCTCAATCTTTATTGAGGTAGAACCCCTCTAGGGCTTGTTAAAACCCAGATTGCTTATTTTACTTAACATGATGTTCTCTAGGCTCATCCATGTTGCCAGGAATGACAGGATTTCATTTAATACAGGTAGGTTGGAGGAATAAATTCTAGTGTTCGGGATGACTATGGTTAACAATAATTTACGCTAATTTTCAAACATCTAGGAGAAAGAATTTTGAATGTTCTCAATACAAAGATAATAAAGGTTTGAGGTGATGAATATGCTAACTACCCTGATTTTATCACTACACATTGTATACACATATTAAAATATCACATTGTACTTCATAAATATGTACAATTGTGTGTCAATTTAAAATATTAATTCAAAACACCAGATTGCTGGTCCCATCTCTGGAGTTTTGGATTGAGTAAGTCTGAGGTGAGGCCCAAAAATTTGCATTTCTAACAAGTTCCCAGGTAATGCTGAGGCTGTCGGTGCACATCCTTAGAACCACTGGGGTAGACCCATTATTTCATTAAGGCAGCAGTACTTAATCTTGGTTGTGAATTAGAATTACCTGGGAAGCTTTAAAAACTCCAATGCACAGATAACACTCAGACTAATTAATTCAGAATATTTTGGTGTATGTTGGAAAGTAATAAATGACATTGTGTATGACTGTGTATCTATACACATTTATAGATAGATACACTCACACGAACACACATTTTTTAAATATATTTGACCTTTAATAAAAGTCTACTTGGCCACAAAAAAAAAACCTTTATCAGATTTTTTTTAAAGTAAAGATTTTTACTCATATTTTCTGATCACAAACAATAAAATTTAGAAACAAATACTACAAAATGAAAAAATTAACAACTTGGAATATTAAGAAACTCTCCTAAATAATTCATGGATCAAAGAGGGATCAAAATTATACCCGAATATAATTAAGAGAAGAACACTTTATAACAAATCTATGATTCACAGGTAAATTGAAAATAGTCTGCAATTTCTTAATTATTAGAGGAAAAAATCATGAAAATAAAGAAAGAATTGCCTGAAGAGATAAAGAACAAAATAAACCAACAGAAAATAGAAGAGGAGATTTTATGATGTACTGTTAAGATAAATAAGATTCAGGAATGCAAATGATGTACATTTCCTAAAAAACAATAAATCACTTGAAATCAATCATATAGGGCTGGGCACCGTGGCTCACACCTGTAATAATCCTAGCATTTTGGAAGGCTGAGGCCAGAGGATCACTTGAGGCCAGGAGTTCAAGACTAGCCTGAGCAACATAGCAAGATCTCCATCTCTATGAAAGTTAAAAAGCAAAAAAAAAAAAAAAAAAAAAAAACTAGCCAGCCATGGTGAGGTGCACCTGTAGTCACAGCTACTTGGGGGGCTGAGGCAGGAGGATTCCTTGGGCTCAGGAGTTTGAGGTTGCTGTGAGCTATGATGATGCCACTGTACTCTAGCTTGGGCAATGAAGCAAGACCCTGTCTCAAAAAAAATATATCATATATATATATATATATATATGCAGCTATATATCTGCATGAGCATGGAGAAAGTTGCTGGATAAAGAACATCAAACTGCACTCTAATCCAGGCAACAGAATGAGATGCCATTTCAAAAAAATAACAATAAAAAAAGAATATCAAACTATTAATATTAATGACATAACAAAAGGTATAGAGGAATTAAGCTTGAAAATTAAAAATGGTCTCTAAGATACAACAGCATGAATAATGTTTATGTAAAATTATAGATATTGATAAATAATAAAGCATATGAAGAATTATTAAAATATGTTACTCTTTCATAACTTTTATTGTTTAACAATGATCTTTTATTATTTATATAAGAACAACTGTAATAGTATTTTTAATTAAAATTTAAAAACACAAATATAAAGCCAAAAGGAAAGTTGGATCTTCCTTCCTACTGAAAATACTTTTAGCTTTATCCTAAAGGGTCTTGTGCCTTGAATTATTTCTCTTCAATTTTTAAAATGTTTCATTGGCAGATGTAGAGAATCTGATGACTTCTTTCAATTATTTATTGCTGACTGAGGAATCTTTGCTATTTTATAGAGTTTCCCCATACAAATATATGGTAAGTCCAGAACATCGATGATTACCTAATCAAGTCTTCATGGGCTATTTCAGACTGTAAATTGGCACCACAATATCAAGATCCTAAATAAATAAGAATCTCTGTCCATCATAAGTGACTCTAACAACAAACTCATTTAGAAATCAGTCCACCTGGAGGAAGACATTTGCTGGGTGAAGGGATTGTCTCTGTCCCCTGCAATGCACCTCAGGCACCCAGTCAGAGTCCAGAAGCATAACTGCTTTACAAACCAAGTTCGCTAAATGTTATTGCCATCCTTGAACTAAATGATCATCTTCAGGGCAAGTGCCCTTTCCAACAGGAAGACTGAGACGGGAGAAAGATTCTCTAAAAAATTAAACAGAAAACTCAATTTAAAGAAAAAGTTGAAAAAATAAAAAGAAAAGAAAAACAGAGCAATGGCAGCAACACACTTTTTGAATTGATCAGCACAGGGGATATGAGTACCAGTGGCAGCAACGATGCCAACGTTCGGGGGAGGATCAACAGATATAGAAAATACAAAGGTCCTCATGCAGCACTCGTTCACTGGAGACTAGTTTGCAATGTACCAGCTACTAAGAAAATGTGTCAAAAGAACTGGACATTGATATTTCTAACACAATTTTTTATAAAGACGTCCACCTCATAAATCAGAAAAAGTCAAAGCCACTATAATTTCACTGAATAGGAATTTTTAAAATATGCACATGTAATAACCAGCAGTCTGAGCTTGTTCAACAGCACTTTAAGAAAGTCTGGCCTTAGGCTATAAGTTATGCCTACATAACACATTATCCCCCAATATAATACATTTCATTAAGGAACTCATATTTCAGGCTGATCACATAAAACTGCCTGGAGAGGCCCTTTAAGGTTATTCCATGTACAAATTCTTCCTATTATATCATCAATTCCTCTCGTAACTATTAGAATATTGTCCACCGAAAGATAAGTAGTTAGTTATTTTTGTATTTTTGGCTATAAAACACAATTTAAGTCTCATCTCAGTTGTCAAAGCACTTGTTTCTCAGTGAGGAGCAGGCACTTTGACAGCTAGGAGAGCGCATCTTCAGAATCGGAGGCCCAGAAAAGACCAGCATTAGCATATTAATAAAAGCACAAATCCTTGCAAGCTCTTCGCAGCCTGACAGGTTGGCATATATTTATAATAAAATTTTATAAGACACACAATTCTAATTAGCAGACTTTAGTACAGAATCATAAAACACATTATTAATAAAAGATTCAACGCCGTAAAGAGATGCCTCCGCCCTGCGTGGAAGCCGCTTTCATTGCGAGTGCTGCCGTGAGGGCATCTTCGCTAGAAAACACCGCAGTTATTAGCTCACTTTTTTTGCAGGGCTCCAAGAAGTTGATGACTCACTTTCACATTTGATTGTTATTAACTTTCTGAAGACGTCACTTCTTCGTATGAACCTCTGCAAGTTGCTGAACTTATCTCTGCCTCGTGTTAGTCATATGGAAAATGGGCATGACCTTCACTGGGTCACTGTGAGGAAGGAATGAGTAATATAACCCACGCAGAACACTTGGAAAAGTCCTTGCGCAACAAATGTCAGCTCTGAGGCTGCAGATGATGATAATGATGATGATGATGATGATGATATATTCAATCCTTCCACACAGGGAGTTAAGGACTCCATAATGTTTGCCTGAATTGAACTGTTACCAAATCAACAGTATTATATACTTATTAATATTCAAAGGTGTAAGTCCTAAATTATAAAATCGCTCACAACACAAATAGGCAATGAAACCTACCTAATCTTTATCATAAATCAGTCACCTCAGTGCCAGTCTCCTCCTACAGTTCAATGGTAGCCAGTAGGATCTCAGCATTCCTCTTTTGAATTTTTAATAATAAACATTTATTATAATACTTCACATTGTTTCTGTTGAGTCGGGAATCCAGAGCTTCTGGCTTGGGGTTTGGCTTGGGGTCTCTTGTGAGGCCGTGATCAAGATGTTGGCTAGGGCTGCAGTCACTAAGGTTCCAGCTGGGGCTGGGGAACTCACTGTCACGATGGTTCCATGACATGGCTGTCAGCAGGAGGCTTCAGTTCCTCACTTGGTGGTTCTCTCCATAGGTCTGCATGAGTGTTTTCACAACGTGGCATGTCCTGACTCCCAGCTCCCCTGCCTGCCCTCCCCATTATGTGTAACACATTCTTCCCTGCAACAGTACTTGACCTTTATGGGGTCACATGGTCACTGAGATCTAATGAAAGGTAGGGACCCGCCCTATACTAGAGCACACATACGCATTTACACATCAGCATTCCTTTTCAGCCATACCTACATACTCCCTTTGCTTCTAGTAGCTCTGTACATCAAATAAAATGATTCTGAATATATATGCTGTCTTAAAATTCACATGCAAATCAATATGCCTTTTTTGGCAGCTGCTACAATACACTTTATTTATTGACAAGTGAAAATGATACATGCTTACGGTGTACAACATGATGTTTTGAAACATGCATACACCGTAAGATGACTAAATCAAGCTAATTAACATATGTATCACCTCTCATTACTTTTCTGTGGTGAGAACACTTAAAATCTATTCCCTTAACAATTTTCAAGTATACAATACATTATCAACTACAGTTGCATGTTGTACAATAGATCTCTTGAACTTATTCCTCCTATCTAACTGAAATTTTTACCCTTTGACTAACATCTCCCCACCACCATTCTACTCTCTGCTTCTATGAGTTCACATCTAAGTGAGATCCTGTGGTATATTTATCTTTCTGTGCCTGGCTTATTTCCCTTAACATAATGTCCTCCTGGTTCATCCATGTTGTTGCAAATGACAGGATTTCCTTCATTTTTTAGGCGGTACAGTATTCCATTTTATATATATTGTGATACACTTTAATAGTAAAAGAACACTACAAAAAATTCATTCTCTGAGAAGAATGTACACATTACATAGATTAAAAGTATACTTCCTTTTCTAACTACCTTATTTCTCTTAAAATCTACTTCTGAAGTCACCTGCCTTGTCACCCTTCCTTTGGCTCTGGGCATAGGGATCCTTGTGTCTCCAGTGCTGTCGGACTGATACCCTCTACCCCAACTTTCACTGTCACCAGGAAAAGGTAGTCTAAAACAGGAGTGGGCACACTTTTTCTGTAAAGAGCCAGAAGGTAAATATTTTAAGCTTTGTAGGCTATATGGTTTCTGTCACATTATTCAGTTTTGTTGTTATAATATGAAAGCAAACATAGACAATACGTAAATATCTAGATAGATCAATAGATAGAGATAAATAGCATAACTGTGTCATAATAACACTTTATTTACAAAAACTGGTGGGCATGCTGGATTTGACCCATTGGCCATAGTTTGCAGACCCCAGGTCTAAAAGATCCTACCCACATTATTGATAATTTTTTTTTTTTTTTTGAGACAGTCTCACTGTGTTGCCTGGGCTAGAGTGCCGTGGCGTCATCCTAGCTCACAGCAACCTCAAACTCCTGGGCTCAAGCGATCCTCCTGCCTCAGCCTCTTGAGTAGCTGGGACTACAGGCATGCGCCACCATGCCCGGTTAATTTTTTCTATATATTTTTAGTTGTCCAATTAATTTCTTTCTATTTTTAGTAGAGACGGGGTCTCGCTCTTGCTCAGGCTGGTTTCGGACTCCTGAGCTCAAACGATCCGCCCACCTCGGCCTCCCAGAGAGCTAGGAT
>CAUYSK010082605.1:0-26563 GCA_963575035.1 Avahi laniger
CCCCCAAAGCACAGTCAACCAAAGCAAAATTGGACAAATGGAATCACAGCATGCTAAAAAGCTTCTGCACAGCAAAAGAAACAATAAACAAAGTGAAGAGAGAGTCCAAAGAATGGGAGAAAATATTTGCAAATTACCCATCTGACAAGGAATTAATAAATAGAATATATAAAGAGCTCCAACAACTTAATAGGAAAAAATAAAATAATTCAATTAAAAATGGGCAAAGGGGCCAGACATGGTGGCTCACACCTGTAATCCTAGCACTCTGGGAGGCTGAGGCGGGCGGATCATTTGAGCTCAGGAGTTCGAGACCAGCCTGAGCAAGAGCGAGATCCTGTCTCTACTAAAAATAGAAAGAAATTAGCTGGACAACTAAAAACATATATAGAAAAAATTAGCCGGGCACAGTGGCGCATGGCTGTAGTCCCAGCTACTCGGGAGGATGAGGCAGTAGGATCGCTTGAGCCCAGGAGTTTGAGGTTGCTGTGAGCTAGGCTGATGCCATGGCACTCTAACCCAGGCAACAGAGTGAGACTGTCTCAAAAAAAAAAAAAAAATGGGCAAAGGATCTAAATAGACATTTCTCAGGAGAAGTCATACAAATGGCCAACAGGTATATGAAAAAATGCTCAACATCATGTGTCATCAGAGAAATGCATATTAAAACTACAATGAGAGGTCATCTCACCCCAGTTAAAATGGCTATCAAAAAGGCAATAACGAATGCTGGCAAGGATGTAGAGAAAGTCAAGAGCAGAGAGACATATCTTGCATGTCCTCACTTATATGAGGGAGCTAAATAATAAAACAATTGAGCTCATGGAGACAGAGAGTAGAATAATGGTTACAAGAGGCTGGGAAGAGTAGCAGGGAAGAGGGGATAAAGTAGGGATGGTTAATAGGTACAAAAATATAGTTAGATAGAATGAGCAATATTTGATAGCACAACAAAGTGATGATAATCAACAATGAGTTAGGTTATACTTTAAAATAACTGAAAGAGTGGAATTAGAATGTTCCTAACACAAAAAATGATAAATGCCCAAGGTTAGGGATACCCCAATTATCCTGATTTGATTAATACACATTCTGTGCCTGTATCAAAATGTCACATGTACCCAATAAATATACACAAGTATTATGTACCCATAATAATTAAAAATAAAAAAATTAAAAATAAGAAAAGAAACAGCCTTTTGCTATCTACACACCAGGCAGGAAAGAATTAGACTAAGGCAGCTAGATAGTAAGCTTTCTAATAATATACAGATACTACAAATTCTTTAAAAATAAAGTAGTACTTATTGGAAATGTCATTATTGAAAGTTTCTTACTATTAAAAAATAAAATGTTCAAATGCATGTGTTGGCTCTTTAATAACATTGTTTGATAAAGTTATTTTTAAATTTATTTACATTATCTAATCATTTCTGTCATTTTAAGAGTTCAGTATATTAAAATTAATGTCACTACACATAGAACCATAAAGTACATGAGCCAGAAATGATCTTAAAAATCATCTAATCTAATTCACAATTTTACGATTGAGGAAACTGAATCCAAGAAATGAGAAGTCACTTATCCAAGATCATACTTTTAAAAAAGGCAGAAAAAGACAAAACCATATATTTTTTCATTCTTACTCTAGGATTCTTTATACCAACCTGTATCTAATATTTATAAAACATAGAACTTTAATAAATAGAAAATTGTCTAGACATATTATATAAACTAATAAATATTTATAAACAATGTTAAATATATAAATATGTTTAAATGAGATAGCATTGTCGGATAATAGAACATAATCTGAAACTTCTCTATAGTCCATGTTTTCAATGAAGAACAATTTTAAATCATCTGAGAATATTAACCTAGAGTTATAATAATAGCATAGTTTTTATATCTAAATAGCACATTTCATAAATGTTCATTCATTCCATAAACAATAATTGAATATCTAACATGTGCCAAATACACAGGGAATGGCATAGATCCCTGAATAAGTGGTAAGGTCTGGAATTTAGAGTCCAGAAGAAAATAGAGATGTTATAAAATATAATCACAAGTATGATGAGTGTGACAGGGGAACTCACCTTGCATAAATTGGTTAATCTATCCAAACCTCCATTTATCATCTGTAAAATGAGGATAATCATAATAATTTTCTCTTATACTTTCTGTGTGGATTAAATGAGGAAAATGCACTAGAATATTATGATTCTTCAATAAATGTTAGCTCTGACCATTCTTAGTATGATTACAGGATGACGAGGGAGTGTGTAGCAGGGGCATCCATATTGGTTTTAAGGGTATGGAAAGACCTCTCTAAGGATATGATACTACAGAAAAGTAAGGATTAGCTGGACAAAATAGAAAGCGGTGCTTTAGACACAGATAACAATACATTTACAAGTTTGAAGGGCTGGAAATGAGAAATAATGCACCTTATTTGAGGATCTAAAATCATACCGTCCAATACAATAACCCCTAGCCACGTGTGGCTAAGTTTAAATGTAAATGAACTGTAATCAAATAAGCCTAAAAATTCAATTCCTTAGTCATTCCAGGCACATTTCAAACCCTCAATAGTAACATGCGGCTAATGGTTACCACATTGGAGAGCACAGACACAGAACATTTCTGTCATTTCATTAAGTTCTATTGGACAGCACTGAACTAAAATTTAGAATGGCTTGAAATGAGAGAACCCAGGAGACAATGGGGTCTCATGAGGCCGGAAAGGTCAACAGGGTCAGAGATTAGAGGAGACATTGTGATGTAAATGATTTGGGATTTTATTTTGGAGATAATGGAAATCTTTTCTTAACAAATCATCTATTTTATAAAGTAAATTAAAATCAGACTACTTTTACCCTAAACACCTTACATAAATTGTGTATACCTGTCTTTACTGTACACCTTCACAATGCAAGTTGTCACCATGGAGAATCTGAAGCAGTGAGGATTGCATACACATTTTTTGCACTGCAATTCTGTGACTTGCCCTAAACCGAGTAGCAGTTAATCAAAGTTTAAACTAGAATCCATTCTCCTACCTTTTGCCCAAAGGGGTCTGTGACTAATACAACCACATTATATATTTTTTTCTTATTTGCAGAGAAATGTGTATAAAAAGATACTGATATTGCTGTCTGTAGATTTCATTTAAAAAATAAATACTGATGCCATAAGAGTGTCAAAAGCATACTTTTGGAAGGAAAGAAATCTTTTCAAGTTTACTGTCTAAAACAGCCTATAATTTTCCCTCTGTATTTCCCTGTCCAAGGAAAGTTAGAGATATGTCTACATGGTAAATCACGTAACCCTGAGAAGGGTAAATTGTTGGCCCAGTTGTTAACAGTGACATTGAGAACAGTGTGGAAGATGTGCAAAATCCATCTAACACTCACATTGTCATTGTATGTTGGGCACCACCACAGATGTTAAAATTATGATGTAGTCCTTTATTAATGAATTTTGCAATATTAAAAATTGCTGCTATTCTGTTAGCAACGTTCATTCCTTGCATTATTAATCTCTCTAACCCCTTCATGTCCTTACTATCTAGCTATAAAAACACTTGAACAAATAATAGTGCCCAATAAAGTCCTTCATTGCAGAATATAAGAAGAATGCTACCTGAGATCCAAGATAATAATAAAAACATTTCTTATATTCTGAGGAAAACAACATTCTGATTAAAGCCAATTTATAGTGGGGTGGTTTTATAAGGCTTTGTTTTCACTTCAACTTGGCCTTCTCAAGAGCTTGTGAAGGTTACAAAGCTTATTCACAAGAGACTCTTCATTATAAATGGAGAAATATGTCAGGACCAACAAAGCAATTTGCAAATTATTGGGCATTATACTCAGCCACGTAGTTATAATGTACCGTCCTCAGAAATGTTGAGGATGGATGGTGTATTCAGATGAATTGATTAAATAAATCACTTACTAGCTGAACTCTGGTTTCACAGTATATTTATTTCTTCAACTTAAAAGTTTCTTAACTCCATGAAAACCTCCAAAATGTAGAGCCTGGCCATAAACAATCACCACATTCATTTAATTAAAATCAAATATATTTAAATGTATTTATTAAACTTTTACAAGGTCTATTATTTCTCATCTAGTGTATTTATTGTTCTATACTGTGGTTACCAGTATCTATTCCAACTTTCTAAATAAGGCTGGTTAATTTAAAAAAGAAGGCTAAAAAACAAATGAGTCAAAATACTCACTTTGCACTATTCGGCAGATAAATTCCACATCATAATCAATTCTCCACAAAATGAGTCCTTCTTATAATTATGCATCCATGGAAATAGCCTAAAACATTGGCAACCAGAAAGAACTTTCCAGCAGCTGCCAATGAGCGAACCCAGAAGTCATCAATAGCACTTCAAAACTGAATATTTGAACTTGAAATTTATTTGTCTGAAGCTATCAGTTAAAATAGGGAGTAGTTTTAAAACTTCACATTAAAAAGTTTCATCTAAGCTAATTACATTGTCTGACACATAAAATAAAATCAGGGTATTCAGAGTTCACAAACTCAGGTATTACAAAGCAATTAGATCTATTTTGTCAAGAGAGTGTTGAGGGTTAAGTAGAATTGCCTCTCCATGAGCATCATAGCACAAATCTAACCTCCATATATTTTCAAGTCAATTTACCATACATGTGCAAATCCAAGGTTGTTTCTGAATGTCATGAAATATTCCACGGAGTTGAGTCCAGAAAAAAGGTTTTTATTCATTCATTTCAAAATGTAATTCACTTGGTGTCTACCATGTCATGTATTGTCTGGGCTCCAAGGAGGCTGAGAGAACAAGACAGACAAGTTTTCTGCTCTCATAAGCCTACGGTTAGTGGGGAAATGAAGTATGGCTTACAAATAACTTTGTATTTGATTTTCCACCCTGTGGAGTAGGCAGAACAGTTATCTCTAACACTGGTTTACTGATTAGGAAACCAAAGCCCTGGGAATGAGAACCAGGAGTTGTCCTCCAACTCCATTATTATGTGGAACTATTTGTACCTGAGCAAAATTCATCCATCTCTGAGTTCAAAACTATCGTATATGTCTCTATAGCTTACCAAGCTTAAAACTAGATGATTTCTGATTGTGCTTACTGATCAAAGCATCCACAAAATTTTTATTGTATATATTTATGGGGTACATTGTGATGTTTTGATATATGTATACATGGTGGAATGATTCAATCTAATTAATATACCCATCGCCTCACCTATTCATCTTTTTTTTGCAGTGAGAACATTTGAAATCTACTCTTTCAGCAATTCAAGCAATGCTTTAAATGTACTCTTTTAGCTAAACTCTTTAAGAGTAAAATGTCTTAGCAATTAGAAATATACAATACATTATTATTTACTATAGTCACCATGCTAAGCGATAGATCAGTAATACTTTTTCCTCCTGTCTAACTGAAACTTTGTATCTTTTGACCAACATCTCCCTTTTCTCCATCCCCCCTAAGTGAATGGGAGGAGGTTGCCTGAAATGGAGGACAGAGACAGAGCTTTAGGGATAATATTAAAATTGGGCCAACAACACCAGAGGCTGCAGTATTATTTCTTTCACTGTGTTTTTATAATGCAATCTCAGAAAGAACCTAGAATTTAAGAGCTAGAGAGGAATTTCCTTACAGAATATTCCTGTTAGTCATGAGGAAACTGAGGACCAAGAATCTGATCAAATCACATAGCTATTTGGAAATAAATCAGGATGAAAAGCAAGGATTTCTAAATACATTAGTTATCTTTCCAGAATACTACATTGAACCCCAAGAAGTACAAAGTTTTGTGTTTCCACTGCATAAACACAATGTTATCTAGGACCTCAAGATATCATCAATATCCTCTCTAGAGAAGAATATTGCTTTTCATAAAATACCCTGGAATCTCCTTTGAAAAGCAGGTGAAAATAAAATTAAACTTACATTAAATAGAAGTAATGTGTTTCCTTAGTTAAAAAAATAACAATGGCAAAAATCATTTCACATGCATTGAGAGAAATAAAATATTACTCAAGTTGCAATTATCTGTGAAGAACAGTCATTCCCAGCCAGCACCTTTGGGGAAATTGATTGTTTCTTTATGCCCTTTGCTTACTCATTTTTCTTAGACTTAATGGCTGACAAGTGACCATTTCATTATCATAAGATGCCTCTTTCTTTTCCAGAGTTGATTCTTCTTTTTCCTTTGCTTACCAGTAGCAATAGTGTTCATAATTAGACGCACCTTCATTTTCAATGTCAAAGTGACTTTGTGGATGGTTTCATGGCAGCATCCCAGTTTTGCAAACACTTTACTGTTGGTAAAAGACCATGTACATTTGCTGAAATACACATTACATATTTTTGTCCTGTTATGTCCCAGAGGTCAATGAAGAATGTGTCCATTTTCCCAAGCCAAAAAGAAGAGAGGAGAGTCATGGTTATGTATGTCTCAAATTTATGACCCAAGGAATTTTCACCTACATGGTATTAATAGTATTTTGGTCTGATGAAGGCCTTTGTTCATATCTCCTCCTTCTGCCTGGACCTATGCCAATTTGTGCAGCCATTAATCCACTTAATGCGCAGAATAGAAAAAACTCAGGAACTTTTTAAATGTCAATATGGTTAAGAATATGGACATGGAAACATGACAACCTGAGTCTGAATCCTAGCCTATGTAACCTTGGGTGAAGCATTTTATTTTGTGTATCTCAGTAACATCATCTTTAAAAATCTAGATATTCTAAACTAATACCTTTCGTAACAACCTGTATGGAACTGGAGACCATTCTTAAGTGAAATCTCACAAGAATGGAAAAATAAACACCACATGTACTTACTATTAAATTGGAACTAATTGATCAACACTCATGTGCACATATGAAAGTAAAACTCAACAGAAATCAAGAGGTGGGAGGGAAGAGGAGAAGGTGGGCAAATTCACTCCTAACAGGTACAATGTACACTATCTGGTTGGAGGGCATACTTATAATTTTGACTCAAACTGTACAAAGACAATTCATGTAACCAAAACATTTATACCCCCTTAATATTCTGAAATAAAAAAATTTAAATGTAGATATTAATTGTTCCTACATCATTGGCTTCTTGTACTTAAATTGTTTAAGTAAACTAAAGATTTTTTTATTCTTAGAACAGTGTATATCACATAGTAAAAACACAAAGTCAGTTGGCTTTTAGTATTGGTTGTTATCTTTTCATCTGAAATGTATTGACATTCACGGGCTTTCTTTCATTGCTATCTTTTCACTGTGTTCTTATATCATGAAAAGGAATGAAGGAGGTGTCTCGGGTCTCCTTATATAGGGGAACTAATCAGCTCCCAAAGGACCCATCTCCTAATGCCATCATGTTGGAGATTAGAACTTCATTATACAGGTTGAGCATCTCAAGTCTGGAAATATGAAATCCAAAATGCTCCAAAATTCAAGCCTTTTTAAATTTCAAAATATTAAGGGGATATAAATGCTTTTGTTACATGGATACCTTTTATAATGCTTAAGTCAAGGCTTTTAGTATGTTCATCACCTAGAAGTGTTCATTCTACCTGACAGGTAGGTTTTTACTCCTCCCCTTCTCTCCACTTCTTGACTTCCTAGGATCTTTACATCTCTTTGTGCCCATGTGTGCTCATCGATTAGCTCCCAATTGTTAGAGAATACATGCGGTGTTTGTTTTTACATTCTTGAGATACTTCACTCAGGATAATGGTTTCCAGTTCCTTCTAAGTTGCTGCAAAAAGTGTATGTGTATGTGTGTGTATGTGTGTGTGTGTGTGTGTGAGTGTGTGTGTGTGTGTATGTGTGTGTGTATTACATTTTCTTAATCCACTCATGAATTGATGGGCACTTAGCTTGAATCCACATCTTTGCCACTATGAATTATGATGCAATAAACATTTGAGTATAGGTGTTTTTTTGATAAAATTACTTCTTTTATTTTGGGTATATACTTAGTAGCAGGATTGCTGGGTCAAATGGTGAGTCTACATTTATTTCTTTGAGGAATCTCCATACTGTTTTCCATAGAGATTGTACTAATTTACAGTCCCATTAACAATGTATAAGCATTCCTTTCTCTCTGCATCCACACCAGTGTCTATCATTTTTTGACTTTTTCATAATGGCCAGGGGTAAGGTGATATCTCATTATGGTTTTAATTTGCATTTCCCTGATGATTAGTCATGTCGAGCATTTCTTCATATGTTTTTGGCCACTTGTCTATTATCTTTTGAAAAACTTCTGTTCATGTTTTTTGCCCACTTTTTAATGGGATTGTTTTTATTTCTTACTGATTTTTTCAGTTCTTTGTAGGTTCCGGATATTAGCTTTATATCAGATGTATGGTTTGTGAATATTTTCTCCCAATCTGTAGGTTGTCTATTTATTCTGTTGATTATTTTCTTTGCTGTGCAGAAACTTTTAATTTAATCAAATCCCATTTATTTATTTTTTTATTGCTGTATTTGCCTTTGGGGTCTTAGTCACAAATTCTTTGCCTAGGCAGATGTCTAGAAGAGTTTTTCCTATATTTTCTTCTAGAATTTGTATGGTTTCATGCCTTACATAGATGACTAGCTAGATTAGCCAGAAATAGAAGAGAAAGGATGTAAATAAGCTTAATCAGAAATGAAAAAGGAGATATTATGACTCATACCTCAAAAATACAAAATATCATCCATAGAAAATTACAAAAATCTCAATGCACATAAATTAGAAAATGTAGAGGAAATGGATAGGTTTTTGGAAACACGCAATCTCTCAAAGACTCAATCGGGAAGAAATAGAAATCCTGAACAGACCAATAATGAGCAGCAAGATTGAAGCAGTAGTCAAAAATCTACTACCAAAATATAGCCCCAGACCAGACAGATTCACAGCCAAATTCCATCAGAACTACAAATAACAACAAAGAACTGGTACCTATCCTATAGAAATTATTCCACAGCATCAAGAAGGAGATAATCTACCTTAACTCATTCTGTGAAGCCAATATTACCTTGAAACCAAAGCCATAACAAAAAAGAAAACTGTAGACCAATATCCCTTATGAATATAGATGCAAAAATCCTCAACAAAATACTAGCAAACACAATTCAATGACACATTCAAAAAAAAAAGTTCACCATGATCAAGTGGTTTTCATCCTAGGAATGCAAGGATGGTTCAACATAAGCAAACCAATAAATGTGATTCACCATTTAAACCGAAGCAAAACCAAAACCATATGATCATCTCAATAGATGCAGAAAAAGCATTTCATAAAATTTAGTACCCTTTCATGATAAAACCCTCAACAAACTAGGCATAGAAGGAATATACCTTAAAATTATAAAAGGCATATATGACAAATCCACAGCTAATATCATAGTGAATGGGGAAAAGTTGGAAGCATTCCTACTCAGATCTGGAACAAGACAGAGTGCCCACTGTCACCACTTCTAGTCAACATAGTACTGGAAGTCCTAGCCAGTGTAATCAGGCAAAAGAAAGAAATCAAGTCTATACAAATGAAAAACGAGTAGTTTAAATTATCATTTTTTGCTGACAATATGATCTTGTATCTAGAAAATCCCAAGAACTCCACCAAAAGACTCCTAGAATTGATAAATAAATTCAGCAAAGTCTCAGGTTACAAAACCAATGTACACGAATCAGTAGTATTTCTGTATAGTAACAACAGGCAAGCTAAGAATCAAATTCAAGACTTAATATCATTCATAATATCTACAAAGAAAATAAAATACTTAGGAATATACTTAACCAAGGAGGTGAAAGATCTGTACAAGTGTGAAACACTGATGCAAGAAATTGTAGATGACACAAACACATGGAAAAACATCTCATGCTCATGGATTGGTAGAATCAACATTGCTAAAATGTTCATACTACCCAAAGTTATTTACAGATTTAATGCAACCTCCATCAAAATACCAATGTCATATTTCACAGATCTAGAAAAAAATCACTCCAAGCTTCATTTAGAACCAAAAAAGATCCCAAATAGACAAAGCAATCCTAAGCAAAATGAACAAATCCGGGGGCATCACATTACCAGACTTCAAATTATGCTACAAGGCTACAGTAAGCAAAACAGCATGATATAGAAATAGAGACATAGATCAATGGAATAGAATACAGAACTCATATATAAAACCAGCTACCTACAACCAATTGATCTTTGACACAGAAGACAACAACATACACTGGGGAAAGGAAGCCCTATTCAATAAATGGTGCTGGGGAAACTTGATAGCCTCATGGAGAAGAATGAAATAGGACCCATAACTCTTGCCATATGCAAAAATTAATTCAAGATGGACAAAATTCAAGACTTTTTGAATGCCAACATGAGACTCAAAGGAACTATTCATTGGAACATTTTGGATTTTGGATTTTTTAGATTTGGGATACTTAATAGTTAAGTATAATGAAAATATTTCAAAATCCAAAGAAAACATATGAGATTTTAAACATTTCTGCTCCCAAGAATTTTGGATAAAGGACACTTAACCTTATAAATTTTGAAGGGACACAAATATTCAATCTATTGAAGCTCTTAAAACACACCTCCATTTTCTAACTACACTTCAAATAAAACAACATTTCAATAAATTGAATACAGAAGCAGATATAAGAATCCAATTGTCTTCCCTTAAGCCATACGTTAAATAGATTTTCAAAAATGTCAAATAATGTCATTATTATTAAACTTTTTTGTTTGGAAAATATTTGGTTTTCATTTAAAAATGTTACTGTTGTTAATATATGATAGGATAATTATTATTTTATTTTTTTCTTTTTTTAATTTCAGCATATTATGGGGGTACAAATCTTTAGGTTACATATATTGCCTTTGCCCCACCTAAATCAGAGCTTCAAGCATGTCCATAGCCCAATATTTCAATTTTAATCTACTATAGTAAATATTGATAGGTATAATTCACATAAATAAAATCTCTTAAGGTCTTCCACAATTTTTAAGAGTTTTAAGGGACACTAACACATAAAAGTTTGAGAGTTTCTTGTCTAGACAATTTGCTTCCCACTTTCACTATGAGGGAGTGAGGAAGGAACAAAATGTATAATTCTTAGAGCAATTACTGAATCCTTTCCATTAAAAGTCTGCTTAAACTCTGTGGCAGATTGTATTTTCCAAAAATGGTCATATCAATAATCTTGGTCCCACAAAATTCTTCCAGAATGTTGACACTCCTGTGTGAATGTGACATCTAGTCCCCTCTCCTAATTTGGGCCAGGCTTAGTGGTTCACTTTCAATTAATGGAATGCTGCATGACTTCTGAGGGTGAGTCAAAAAAGCAACACAATTTATACCTGGTGCTTTCTCTGTCTGTGAGGATATGTGCTTTGGGATATTAGAGCCCACAGAGAAGAAATTCAGGTCTGTCAAAGCTGCCATGCTGGATAGACTATTGGAGGGACCACATAAAGGTGAAAAGAGTTCCTTAGAATCATTACCTGTTTCATATTTCAACTGTTGCATTCCTCTCAACATCAACCTCTAGACAGAGGAGTAACTACCTTTCAGATGATCCCAGCCTTCATCCTTCAAGCCACCCCAACTGACCTCAGATTGAGCAGAGAGGAGCTATCCTCACCAAGTCTTACCCAAATTCTAGATTCATGAGCAGAATAAATGTTGCCATTATTTTAAGTCATTAAAGTTTGGAGTTATTTGTTATATTGCCACAGTATCTGGAACAAACACTCTTTTGGGTGCTATAGAATTTGTATCAGGGGAAGATGGGATGTATAATACCCACAACAGGTAATGAATGGGTGTTCACTTCTCCCATGATCATCCGCATTGGACAGGAAGGAATTTAAGCCCAGAGATAACCATGCAAAGGTAGAAACAATAAGATCTAGTTTCCACCTGCCACATCTTCAGAAGATCACTGGAAGCATATCATATGAAATAAATAAAAGAAGGAACATACCAAATTTAGTTACAGAACCAATGAAGATTATTTGATGGAAGAAAAGGAGAAAAGTAACAATTAGGAAGAATAATCATTTTATGGGCTTACTGTAATAAACATTATACCAGTTATATATATATATATATACACACACACAACTTTATATATTATATTATTTATAGTAAATTTTACATATTTTGTATACATTAATAGCCAACCATATTAGGAAGATATTATTTCTCTTTTAGAGCTAAAAGAACGTGTGATGCTCCGAGCTGTTTAGCCATTCATCTGAAGTCACACAGCTACAGATCAAACTCAGGTCAATCAGATTCCAAACCTAACAGGAAGCTGTTTTCTTCCATTTGGAATTCTGGATTTTTCTGCTACATTAAAGTAAATACATCTCTCTCTCCCCACTATAATAATGCTGATGTAACTCTTCAGGTTCTAACCTAAGATACAGGAAGAGAAAATAGGGCAAACTTTAAAGATAATATTTTTGCTTTTCTCTCGGGAGAGAACTGTCTTTGCGGTACCATGTGAAGCCCTGGCTAATGGCAGGTGGCATTAGGGGCAGGATGGAACAGGGAGAACATTAACAATTTACTGTAAATTATTTTTCAATTGAAGAAAAACAGCAAATGTACCAGAAGGCTATGGATCAGAGGTCAACACCTGCTCCTCCTTGTGCCTGTCCACAGACTGACATCTTATCTGCTGGGAAATCAGATGCACTGAGATGCCAGCCAAGCTAGGGAGCACCAGGGCCTTTCTGCCAATGACTGCCAGGTCTTAGCTTCCTGAATGCCACTCAGTGGCATTGTGCTCCTTGAAAGGCTCACACAACCCCCTTAGACTGTGGTAAAATGAAGGCCGAATGTGACTTTTCTTGGGGAGCAGATGCCTTGATGCCTCACTGGTAAGTGTCATAAGTGACATATGTATTGTTTCTTTGCAAAAGTGCATTCACAGGAGTTTTTAGGAATGGAGGAGAGGAGTGTCCCTTTGTGAAATGACTAAATTTTCAGCAAATTTTGAGTACTTTCTATGTCTAGGAGCTGTTATTTGTTGATGAAAATGGGCTTAGGGTTCTGGTTTCTAGTAGGTGATTTTTTTTATCCAGAGTCCTAGATGAACAACAAGCTTTCTGACTGCCTCCATAAGCCTATGATGGAGAATTTTATAGTCTCACATTCATTGATAGAAAATCCTTCCTAATTCCAGCCTTACAGTGGTAGCTCAAGGGTTTATGTCCTATAAGACTCTTTCTAAATAGAAATTAAAACCTAAGACCACAAATTTAAGACCTATATCTGTTCTTTATACTCCTATAAATTGTTCGGCCCTCTTACTCTGAGGTACATATTTCTTGCTACAGTGGATTGCCCCATTATAATTTTGAGTTTAATCAATTTATTTTTAATTTTTAATTATTTAATATTTTATTACTTAATTATGATTTAAATATTTTTATAAGCATTCAAAAATAGACTTTCTACTCAGTTTGCCTCAAGAAGGAGGGTATATGGAAACACTTTGTACTTTTGTTTTGGCAACTTTTCTATAAATCTAAAATTATTTCAAAACTAAGAAAAGCATAAATTGCCTTCCTTCTAGATTTCATAAGTTGTGAAGAAAAATCATAGGCTTCGGGATCTAACAGTCTCAAGCCTGGATGTGTCCCTTACTAGTCATAGGACTTTGGGCAAGTTACTTTACCTGATGAAGGCTCAATTTTCTCTGTTGAATAGACAACCTGCTTCATGAGTCCATCACAAGTTTAAATTAGGCAAGATATAACAAAGTTCATTTATCATTTCTTCCACCTCTGCCCCTTATTCAAGAAAGTTGAAAAATTAAAAATGGCTGCTTCCATGTATTCTTAACTGGCATATTCTCTTATAATCAACAGTTGTTTACTGAGCTTAGAAAAATGCATTATCAGACTATGTAATCTAAACCAATCAATCAATATTTAAGAAAGTGTTGTTCAGTTGGTTATCAGACAATTCTAAAGCCAGGTATTGCATGTGATTCTTACTTGGAACCATCTAATCCTTTGCCACGTAATTCATTGTCAAGCCAATTTCACCAACTTGACATATATATGCTGCTATTCACAAAGCAGACCAAGTGTAAGAAAGTAGTGATTATCAACATTAATGGAAAAACACCAGTACTAAACCAGGGGCACAGAGTACATTTTTAATAATCCTGTTTTAGATTTAAATCCTCCACTAATCAGACCTTACTGGGACTTTTTCATATATGTCATATGTTGTAAGTGTATTGTTCATTTGTTCAGTGACATCCAGGGAGATATGGGGCCACGAAGACTTGAAATTGAAGGTAAAAAGAATCAGTTCAGGAAAAAAAGTTAATGGCTTGAATTTTACTTTATGATCTAAGATAGTGGTTCTCAAACTTCAACATGTATCACAATCACCTAGAGGGCTTGTTAAAACACATTGTTGGGCCCTATCCCCAGAGCTTATAATTCAGTAGGTAGAGTGACTTAAAATATGTATTTAACAACTTTCCAGGCAATGTTTAATGCTACTGGTCTGAGGAGCCCACTTTGGGAAACACTAATCTAAAAGACTAGGTCATGGAACAGTCAAAATTATTATTGGGGAGTCATAAGTTAAAGTGATATACTGAGCCAGAGCTCAAAAAGGAAGCAAGAAGTCAGGACAATAAGTGGGAGGCTAGACAGAAAGGACTGTCACCAGGGCCATCATGCTAACTCTGAACATGCTGATTCCTCATAGGAAACATCTCAGAGGTGCTACAGAGCATTGGGCTCTAATTACATAGAGGTCACGCTACCCAGCCATTTAAGTACATAGAACAGCACATTAAATGCATTTTATTTACTGTTTGTGAAAGTGGGCCATGATTTCTTTTGTACTTATTTACAGCATTGCAGAAAGAAAATTTTGAAATATATTATATACATTTCTATTACTGCTATGACAAATTATCATAACTTAATAACTTAAAACAACACAAATGTATTATTTTATAGTTCTATAGACCAGATACATGAGAAAAGTCTCACTGGGCTAAAATCAAGGTTTCAGCAGAGCTGTACTTTTATCTGGAGGATCTAGGAGAGAATCTATTTCTTTGCTTTTTCCAGCTTCTAGAGGCCACCGACATTCCTCAGCTCATGACCCCCTCTCTCCAGCCATCAACATCGCATCTCTCTCACTCTTCTTTTGTCATCACATCTCTCTCTATCCCAGCCAAGGAAATTCTCTGCTTTTACAGTCTCATGCGATTAGAGAGGGCCCTCCTAGATGATCCAGGATAATCTCCCAGTAAGGTGCACAACCTTATTCACATCTGTGGAGTCCCTTTTGCCATATTAGTTGACATATTCATTAGTTCTGGGGATTAGAACGTGGATATTTTAGAGAGTCATTATTCTGCCTACCAAACATAGTGACCAACATCTTTTGTTTTTATTACGGAAAGCTTAAAATTTTTGTACCTCTACAAAATATTTTATTAAAAAACAACCAAATAATCAACAACAACAACAAAAACTCCAATGGTACAGAGTGCCACTTCTAGCATGGCAGTACGAGAAGCTCCATGAAAAGCTCCATGGACCCACTCTCCAGGAAAAGTGGTAAAAATTATATAGGCACAAACAACTTAAAGTTTCTGGAAATGGTATTGGGTCGTGTAGCAAATCAAGAAACATTTACTCAAGAAAATCTGCTAGAGCTCTTTAAGAAAGGTAAGAGTCTGTCGTCTTTGAACCAGGACCCACTCCCTCCCTCCAACCTCCCAGCTCAACCACATAGAAAATCCATTCCACACAGGTACAGCCAAGAGCACAGGCTCTCTGTACCAGCCACTCCCAGTGAGAGGGCTATCTTCCTGAGTGAGGCAGGACTTCAGTGTTTCTTATCCTGACCCCAGCTATCTACTGCTAAAGCTAAGGCAAGTGGGGTTAAGAGTTTGGGCTCTTCTTCTGCCCAGCCTCTAATGTGCAAGGGAGAGTATACCTTGGGCACTGTGCCACTGAGAGTACTGAGGCCCCAATTTCCATTGTTCTGGCTTATAAGGATGGCAGTTCTATAGCAGGAGAGGCAAGTTAAAGACTTGAGGCACTACGCCACCCTCCACTGAGTGCTCAACTCCTGCAGAGGGGATATCACTTGGAAAGGAGAATACCCTTGTTCCCACCCCGAGCCTCAGAGCTCTGGCTGGGAGATTCTAGCCTAGGAATAGAAACAAGTCTTAAAAACAGATAGCTCCTAATCTCTTCCCAGAGAAACAGTTCTCATTTGAAAAGGAATGTGTAGAAGTCCAAGCATTAGTGTGCTCTCAAAAACCGTGGAGGGTCTCAGCTCAGTGAGATGGAAACTCCACTCCAGATTGGTACAGTCAAGAATATGGCTCCCTCTCCCCTCAGCTTCCAGTCAGAGGCCTATTGTCCTGAGAGGAGCTGGATTTCAGTATTTCTCACCCTGCCCTCAGCTATCTATTGGTGAGCCTAAGTTCTGGCAAGCACGACTGAGATGGGAGTGCCCTTCCTTTTTCTACCAGCCCCCACTGGTGAGACAGAAGCTCTATCTTGGACATGGTGCCACTGACAATACTGGGGGCCTGGGCCATAAGGCTGTGATTCTACATGAGGAGAGGCAAGCCAAGAAGACTCAAAGCTACTGCCTACACTCAGCTACTAGTAGCATCAGCTACTAAAGTGGGGGTGTCACTCGGAGACTTTTCTGAGCAATAGGGGATGAAATAGAGAACTTGACAAAGAGAAAGCTAGAAGGAATCTACCTGGGGTCAGACATAAATAAATTTCAAACGATGACTCTGGAACTACTCGTTTTAGGCAGACCAAATTTGATTGGATTAGTATGTGGAGCAACTTGGGCCCCTGAATATTCTTGGAAACAATACCTCAATAAGCTGGCAATTAATAGAGCTTAACAGCTATAGGCAGTCAGGAAAAGAGATAATCAAACAGAGTAGTGCCAAAGGACCATCATCCTTGGGTATCTGTGGTATACCCAGGGCTGCACCCTGCTGAGGAGCAACATCAGAAGCTTAAAAATACTAGAGAAATAAACTTCACTAAAATAATCCAGGTAGTCACAAAACAAACAACCAAATAACAAGCCTTAGATGGGAGAGGGGACCAGTACTCAGAATTGTTACAGTATATTATCTAAAATGTCTAATTTTAACAAAAAATTATGGGGCATGAAAAAAAAACCCCAGGAAAACATGATCCATACACACGAAAAAAAATCAGGGAAAATAAATTGTCTGTTAAAGCAACCATATGGCAGACTTAACAAAGATTTCAAAATAGCCATTATAAATATGTTCAAAGAACTAAAGCAAACATAATTAAAGAAGTAAAAATATATATATTGTAACAATGTCAGGCCAAATAAAGAATATCAATAAAGAAATAAAAATTATAAAAAATAATAAATAGAAAGTCTGGAGTTGAAAAATACAAAAACTGAAATACAAAATTCATTAGAAGATTTCAATAGTAGATTTGAACTGGCAGAAGAAAGAATTAATGAACCTGAAGATGGATCAATAGAGAGTAAGCAAGCTGAAAGACAGAAAGAAAAACAACAAAGAAAATTAAACAGAGTCTCAGAGAAATGAGGGACACCAATAAGGACACCAGCATACACATAGTGGGAATCTCAGAAGGAGAGAATAGGGGAAATGGAGCAGAAAAAATATTCCAAGAAAAGATGGAAAACTTCCCAAATTTACTGAAAAACAATATTCTGTACTTCCAGGAAGCTCACTGAATTTCAGGTAAGATAAATGCAAAGACGTCTGCAACAAACAGATTATAGTAATGAGAGACAAAAATAAAATCCATAACTGGCTGAATGGACCCACTCTTGGCAAAAGAGACCCCAGAGAAGCCTTAAAAACTCAGTTCCCAGCCATGACAGGACAGAAGGTCAGACATGCCTCATTATACCCCCTCCCTCACTAACCACCATTAGGTTTTCTTTCCTAAGAGTTAAACAGAAACCAGCCCCTTTGGAAGACTTTTTCCACTGTTTATACAACTGAACAGCATTTCTTCCTCGTAAGAGACCACTGACCATGAACTGGTTCTGGCTGGTTTACAGAGGTTGCACACAGGATGCTTCTGTGTCCTGTTTCATCTTATGATGTGTAGAGCCTAATTCTAATGCATTTATATGTTAAGTCTCCACCCAAAGTGAACACGAGACTAAGTAACATGGATGCACATGCCCCACTTCATGAATATTCATAGCTCCTCCTATAAGTTATTGAATATGTACACTTAGTCAACCCATTCAGCATAAATTCCTTTTCATCCTTCCCTCCCTTAAAGTTCTTGCTTTCAATTTCTGCCAGAGGCTACATTGCCTAGCCTGCAAGATGGCCAGCCTACAGGCTGCAAACCTTTATAAGAAATAAAGCTCTCCTCTCCAAATTTATGAACCTTGTGAGTCTTCAGTTGCCAGTAAAAAGGCTTAAAGCCAAAGACAAGAAGAAAATCTTGAAAGTTACAAGAAAAAAAAGACTCATCAATTATAAGGGAACACCAATAAAATTAACAACTGACTTCTCAGCTGAAACAATGCATGCTAGAACATAGTATGATAACATACTCAAAGTGTTCAGAGAAAAAAACCATCAACCAGAATCCCATATCCAGCAAAGCTATCTTTCAAGAATGAAGGTGAAATGAAGACATTTCCAGATGTACAAAAACTGAGAGAAATTGTTTCTAGATGGCCTGTCTTACAAGAAATAATAAAGGAAGTTCTTTGAGCTGAAAACCAATGACCCCAGACAATAATTCAAATACACACACACAAACACAAAACGCTGGTGAAGATAATTATGTAATTACAAAAGATAGTACACATGCATAATTTTCTCCTTCCTACTCTTAAATGATTTAAAAACAACTGCATAAAACAATACGTTTTTAAACAATCCCACTTTTAAATGAGATTGTTTGATTTTTTTTCTTGCTGATTTGCTTGATTTCTTTGTAAATTCTCGTTATTAGCCCTTTATCAGATATACAGCATGCAAATATTTCCCCCCATTCTGTAGGTTGTCTATTTGCTCTGTTGATTGTTTCCTTGGTTGTGCAGAAGCTTTTTAATTTAATCAAGTCCCATTTCTTTATTTTTGTTGTTGTTGTGAATTGCCTTTGTTGTCTTCTTCATAAATTCTTTGCCTAGGCCAATTTCTAGAAGAGTTTTTCCAACATTTTCTTGTGAAATTCTTATAGTTTCATGCCTTAAGTTCAAGACTTTTATCCATAATAAATCAAATTTTATGAGTGATGAGAGGTTCAGATCCTGTTTTAGTCTTCTATATGTGGCTATCTAATCTTCCCAGCACCATTTATTGGTGCCAAGGGAAGACATGAACAGAAGCTTCTCATAAGGAGATAGACTAATGGCCAATAAACATTTGAAAAAATGTTCAACATCACTAATCATGAGGGAAATGCAAATCAAAACCACAATGCGATATTACCTAACTCCAGTAAGAATGGCCTTTACCAAAAAGTCCCAAAGCAATAGATTCTGGTGTGTATGTGGAGAGAAAGAAACACTTATACACTGTTGGTGGGACTGCAAACTAGTGCAGCCTCTAAGGAAAGTAGTATGGTGATACCTCAAAGAATGAAAAGTCAACATACCATTTGATCCAGCAATTCCACTATTGGGCATTTACCCAATAGGAACAAAAGTCATTTTATCAAAAGGACATTTTCACTTGAAAGTTTATTGTAACACAATTCACAATTGCAAAGATGTGGGATCAACCCAAGTGCCCATCAATTCATGAGTGGATTAATAAAATGTAGTGTATGTATACCATACAGTACTACTCAGCCATAAAAAATGAATTATTACTTTGTGCAACAATCTGGATTGTACTAGAGACCATTCTTCTAAGTGAAATGTTTAAAGAATGGAAAAAAAAAAAGCACCACATATAGTCACTATTAAACTGAAACTAACCAATCAGAACTCATGTGCGCAGATAGAAGTAAAACTCAATGGAAATTGTGCAGATGGGAGGAGGGAGGAGGGGAGGGGTGAAATCACACCTAACAGGTACTATGTACAGTATCTGGGTGATGGGCACACTCATAACTTTGGCTCAAGCAGTACAAAAGCAATCCATTTAATCAAAACATTGGTACCCTGTAATATTCTGAAATACAAAAAATTAAAATTATTATGGGTATATAATAGTTATATCTTTATAGGGCACATGTGATATTTTGATACAGGCATACACTGTGAATTAATCAAATTGGGGTAATTGGGGTATCCATCACCTCAACCATTTATCATTTCTTTATGTTAAAAAAAACTTTGGTGCATCAAAAATCATCTGAACCATCTTTTCAGAAAGGCTGATACTCAAAAAAAAGTAAAGACTAACACACACACTCACTCTCACTCACACTCCCTCATATTAAAGTGATTTAGGAGAAGCTCTGAGAAATGTCAGTAGAGCCACAGTGAACATACATGCAGAGAGAAGCTCCAGAGTTAACCACGTACATGCTGCATGATTGACCTTGGGCTGGTACATCATGGCCAGCTGAGTTTAACAGCTGAGGCTTTTGGTGAAATCAGAAAGCCATATTTTCCCTGAGAGTCAGTTTCACTCCCCAGCACCTAGCCTTTTTGGAACTTTTCCTTTTAACTGATTGCCAGGAAATCCCTACAAAAGTGTTAACTGACAATTTAGGCATGAGTCTTTGTAGGAGGTTTGGCAGAAGGAGTTGTTCTTTGAATATTTTACAAGAATCTTCTGGGAAAAATATTGGTTAGCAAGAAGGAGGTGGAATTTTGAGAAGGGGCTACTCCACCAAGCAGGGGGAAGCGTTCCAGCGGCCTTGGTGCCTGAGTGCTCAAGCAGCTGCTGCTCCCACAAGGAGTCCCACAAGTCACTATTTCTCCCACGGGCCCTAGCGAGCCATCACCCTGACATAGCCATGCAATGGAACAGCCATCCTTCTCCTCCCCCACCCCAGCATGCATACAGAAACGATATCTGCCACATTCACCCAACTGAGAGAGAATGAAAAATGAAGTCTTAACACATTGTTTCTAAAAGGTGGTTAATGTTCACCTACCATTATAACAAAATACTAAGGAAACATTCATAGGTAAGGCATTTCTAACGTTGGCATGTTGTCTAAGTAATGGGGAAAACATTCAGGATAATTTGATCCTCTTATATTATAGAAGACTATATAGAGAGCACACGAAGTTAAATAACAATATGTTCGTAAGTATGGACAAATAAGACAAATTTATGTAATGCCATCAAGGATATCATCAATCTGTTATATTAAAACATTATCTATGTTGACAGACTACAGACACTCTGACAATATTCAGATGCCACGATATGTGCTGAATGTTGTCCCATGCCCACCCTAAAGAAGGACTCTACCTTTATCACATCCCAGTAAAAGAAACTGCAGTGCCACAAAGCCTTAGAACATGTTAAGATTTGATTGACACTTTGGTAAAGAATTAAAGAGAAATCTGTATCTCATAGCATTCAGCAAAAGTTCATAACAAAACACATACAATATAAAAGTCCCTAAGAGACCTGCCTGTCCCCAAACCCCTCGAGGTGCCCTTTAGCTGTTGGCCACATCCTCTCTCCCCACCCTCCTCTCTTCCCACCTCCTGCCACATGAGCTCCAATCTCTCCATTCCCAAAGGTGTTACCCAGGTGTTGCTTTCTCACATAGAACCATTTAGTTGTCTTTGAAAAATTTTCCCATCCTGTGTCCTCACAGCTGTGATTCAGGTCAGAAAAATGAACATGCAAACACCATCACCACCACCAAACAACAAAGAAATCTTGGGATCTATTTACAGTTCTTAGAAGAGGTTTAGGGGAAAAGGGGGTGAGATTTTAAATAATTGTATATAATACACAGATTTTTTTCTTTCACAAATTATATCACCTTCCCTGTCCCATGACACATACCTACATTTCGTAGACATTTATTGAGTGCCCCTATGGAGGCAGGCCCCATGCTAGGACCGTTCCAGTCTTCAGAGCTTTCTTACCCTAGTCTACAGTCCACTATCCATCATTTTAGCCACCCTCTTACCAGTATTCTCAGCTGCCTTGCACATGTAAGTTCATCTGAGAAAACTTCAAATCTAGAAGAATTGAATTATTCCCACTCTCTGCAACCACACCTAGGCTGCTAATCGCAGAAAAGAAAAAGGAATCGTTCAACCCTTGCAGTTTGCAGCTGGCACAAATTCATTCAGTCACCCATTTATTTATTCCACAAATATAATTTATAAGACCTATCATGTTCCAGAGACTGGAGACAGAACAGTGAACAATAATAGCTAATACTGTGCAGCCAAGTGTTTTATATATAGGAATTTACTTAATTCTCACAACAATCCTGCACAAGAGGTGCTCATGTTGTTTACATTTTGCAGATGGAGAGAGTTAAGCAGAGAAATATTATATAACTTATCAAACTCTTAGTTCTGGGAAAACCCAAAAAGGGATTTGAACCTAGGAGGGATGAATCTTGAGCCTTAACCTCTCTGCTATTCTTCCTCTGATTTCTGTGCTTATGGAGCATAAACCTATCAAGGAAGAAAGATATTATGTAAGTAACATGTGAGAAAATTGTTACTACAAAGAAAACATTGAGTGTTTGGAAACATATAAGCAGTAGAGATTAATTTAAATGAGGTATTCACTGAAACTATACTCTGCCTGAAGATCCTAACAGATTTTTGTTATCTCTCTCTCCTGACCTCCACAATGGCTATTTCAAACATTTACTCACTTGAGTCAAAGCACTGCTCTTCTTCTCTTCTCATACACGTTAGGTTTATGACGTCTCACTTGAAAGATCCCTCAACTTACTAACCTTCAACCTACATACTTTCTATGTCTAAAACTAATGTTCAGCCAGTAGACTCTTGGTTCAGTCATCCAATTATTAGAATATAGGAATATTTCTACTCCAAGAAACATCTAGTCCTTGCCAGGAATCCACCCATGTGATCTCCAGCCCTGGTCCCTACTCCCACCACCAGGGGCCCCCAGAACTAATCATCTTCCAGCATCTAAAACATCTCCTTCCTTTATATTATCATGAGAGATGTTTTATCCCTTGGAGAAGCCTCTGTGGACTTTTCTTTTTTGTTTCTTAAATGTCAATCTACCTTAGGATTCTGACCATGGATCTCCTCAATTTGTACTCTACACTGTCTCCCTGAATGATATTACCTACATTCACAGCTACAATAGCAATCTTCAAACTAATGATGACCAAATCAATGTCTCTAACTCAGACCATCCCTCCAAGTGTCAGACCTTTATGTCCAAATACCAACTGAGAGTCTCAGCTTTGGTGCCTCATGCGTACTCCAACTTTTCATATGATTCTCACCCATACTGGTCCCCCAAAACTCCTGCCCCTTTCATGTTCTCTATGTCAATGAGTGGGCCTAACCACACTCAGTTGTCCAAGCCAAAGATCCTTCTTGAACATTCTTTCTTATGTATTCTCAATTTCAGTAAATTTTCCTTTTTAAATCTCTCTTAAATCTGATGATCTTTCCATCCACTCCAGAATCACCATGGTCCAAGTCATTGCTATCTCTTCCCTTGACTGCTTCAAAAATCTCATAACAAAAAACCTATCATCTTGCCCTCCAACAATTTGTTATCGTCCCTAAAGCAAGAGCAAATGATCTTGTTTCTTTTGGTTTAAAATCCTTCATTGACAACCTATTGCTTTTAGGTTCCTTTTCTCAGTCTACAAGGTCCTTCATAATCTAGCTCCATTTTATGTTCTAACCACTTTGAACTTCTTTTTATTTTTTGCCAAAATATAAAGAGAAACTTGGACTTTTCTTTGCACATCTATTCCTTTGCCTGGAACACTCTTAACCCTTCTATATATCTTTGCCAAACTAACTCAATTTCACTATTCAGAACGCAAGTATCACTCCAGGCAGCCTTTCATGAATACCCTATATACTGAAATAGGTATCCCCGATATGCTCTCATAAAATCTTATACCTCTCTGTGATTTTACGAATCCACATAATTGTAATTTCTCTTTTCATTGCCAGTCTTTCCTCCTCAGTTTTAAGCATTAGGAGGACAGACATTATATCTGTTCTGTTCACTGTATTCCCAGTGACTAGCATAGTGTTTGGCACATATCCGATGTTCAATAAATAGTTCTTGAAACAATAAATGAATGATGAATTAAGCAAATGTCACAGTCCCTAGGTACCTCATATTATAGTGAAAAGAAAAATATTTAAATCAATAAACTCAATACCATGCAATACATATTATGATGGAGATATTAACCAAGCACTTTGAAAATACGGGGATTGGGAAATAAATTTCCCTAGAATAAATGCCTCTGATGTTTTATTTCTTTGAGATCACAGAATCTTATACATTTAGGTAGGACCCATAACCTGCTATGCAGGATATTATACATAGTAGGTATAATACAAGATGGAGCTTTATTCCAAATAATCATTCAGGGACCCACACTGAAGGGGACTCTACCATCTTTGACATGTGGCCTCAAAGTTTACACCACTCTAGCTCATCAATTAGCATTCATAGGTCACTTCAACTTACATTCCATTTAAGAGACATTAGTCACAAGGCTATATCTAATTTCAAGAAGGTTAAGAAAAGTACTATATCTGAGAAATCATAGCCCAGTAGTACCTCTGTTATTGCAGAGGGGGAGAATATATTAGATAGATTAGATGATTAGATATATAGCAGATTTATACACACTTGGATTAATAACTAGGTCCCACCAAAAATTTTCTGTGTGACAGTATATAAGATTGTATAGCTCTTATGAAAATTAAACTTTCATATATGGGTGTTTATTATTATTGATATTCTACCTGCAGCTGACATGGATGACTTTATAGAAAAGTACCTCCTTACCTAAATATATGTTGATATGTGGTTGTGTATTTATTTAATTTTCTAAATTTTTGTCCCATTTATTATTAAGAGGTTCCCAGTCCCTCTGCCCCTTATTTCTCAGACTTGTAGAGGAGGAGATCCTCTCAGCCTCTATCAACTGCAGAGTCCTTTGCTACACAGAAAGCTACATGAGATTGTCATGCTATACCAAGTGGACACTGTGAAGCTGGACTCACCCTTGTGATGGGGCTCCCGCCTGTACTAGTGCCTGGGCTGAACACTGGCTGTTGTCTCCTATGACTGTGTCCTCAAGTAACTCTACACCAACCCTGAATCTTGATATAGTTGAGAATGTTTGCCCACTTCTTGGTAACACTCAATTACACTGTCCTGAAGAAATCTTGAAGTAGCAGAAAGTTGTGGGAAAAAGTTCAGTAGAGGAAAGAGCTATGTAAAATGGAGCTACCAAAATCTACATAGGGGTAGCTTTTGAGTGTTTGAAGAATGTTAATCCATGTATATGTGTAGTAAAACTACATGAGCCCAGGCAAAGTATAATTGGGAAACTAATAACTGATAATTTCCAAAGTTCACACACCGTAGAGAGATGTTTAATCAACTATCAGCCAGAGTAGTAGTCTAATCTCCATTAGACTAGCCAGGGTATTTAGTAAAGTTTCCATTCAGGCCATGCTTTACTAATAGGGCTAAACTGTCTTTTGAGTAAATGCTGTTCTAGAGTGACCCTACTCAGTCTTCAAAATAAGCCTTGAAAGAATCAAACTAAACTACAAGTAATGTAACAGGCCATCAGAACAAGATGCAACATTCTTTAAAGGAATAAAAGTAAGTACATGTCAAATAATGTTTGGATGCTAGATATTATGATTATTAAGTTACTGAATATGGTAAGAAATAGGAAAATGAAATCTTAACGAGGAGAAGAAATTATCAATAGAAAATGATCAGGAAATAACAAGAAAAGATGAAATCACAGACAGAGACTTTAAGACCACTATTATAAACATGTCCATTAAACTCAAGGAATTAAGGGATCAGAAGAGAAATTATGGATCCAAAAAAGAATCAAATTGTTAGAGACAACATATAAAACTTTTGAAATAAAAAAAACCCACTGGTTAGCATGAACAGCAGATTAGATACTATCAGTGGACATGAGGACATAGCAATAGAATCTACCCAAACTAAGGCAAAGAGACAGAGAAATAATGACAAAGAAATGAACAAAGCCCAATGAGACAATTATCAAGCACTCAGTTGGGCTTCCAGAAAGATGGCATAGGAGGACTTAGAGGGGACAAAGAGAAGGGTAAAACTATTTAAAAACATATAGCTGAAAATGTCCCAAACTTCAAGATTATACTCAAATAGACCCAAGAAACTAAACAAATCCCAAGCAGGACAAACACAAAAATTAATTACATAAAGTGATAAAAAGAAACAGTTAGCCGGGCACGGTGGCTCACGCCTGTAATCCTAGCTCTCTGGGAGGCCAAGGCGGGCGGATTGTTTGAGCTCAGGAGTTCGAAACCAGCCTGAGCAAGAGCGAGACCCCGT
>CAUYSK010082609.1:0-18657 GCA_963575035.1 Avahi laniger
TTTTTTGAGACAAAGTCTCACTGTGTTGCCCTGGCTAGAGTGAGTGCCGTGGCATCAGCCTAGCTCACAGCAACCTCAGACTCCTGGGCTCAAGCAATCCTACTGCCTCAACCTCCCGAGTAGCTGGGACTACAGGCATGCGCCACCATGCCCGGCTAATTTTTTCTATATATTTTTAGCTGTCCAATTAATTTCTTTCTATTTTTGTTAGAGACGGGGTCTCGTTCTTGCTCAGGCTGGTCTCGAACTCCTGAGCTCAAACGATCCGCCCGCCTCGGCCTCCCAAAGTGCTAGGATTACAGGCGTGAGCCACCGCACCCGGCCTGTTTTATTTTAAAATGCACTATATTTCTAGGAAACTTGCTTCACTATTACTTGACTCTGATCAATGAAAAACAGAGGAAAGGATAAAACAATTTCTATCTTTGGGCTGAGAATAAATTTTTGTTTTTGAAAAGTTATAGGCTTTTTGAAATCTAGGATTTCTAGGAGGAGCTTGTGCTAAAGATAGTATTTCTTGGTTCTTTCTCTCTTCCTCTTTATTCTCAGTGCCTTTTTTGAACAGGGCCACATCCAATGGATTTACTCTAGATTGTGTCTGCAATCCTTTAAAAATAGGCTCATAGGGTTAGAACACCTGTTATAGGAGAAACCACACTTTCCCAACAAAAATGTTATTTGTACTTTTACATCAGGGAAACCAAAGGAAAATACATTAAGAGTACTCACTAATTCAGAATGTGTGATGTTTTGAATGGTGGGGGCTGGGGTTTATCCTTAACAAATGCTTCCTTCATAGACAGGATAGATTAATAACACAAACCACACTTTCAGGGGCAATGTTTTAAATGTATAAGAAAAAAAAGTTTTAAAGGACTCTCCCATACATTTTTAAAGACTATATAACTAACATGCTAATTACAAATTTGGTTTTATCTATTCATTAAAAAATATCCCCAAGGGTCCTTTCAAGTTGAAATTTGAATGAATGGACTATCTTGACCTAGTTTAAGTTATTTCAAGTATTTGAAGCTAATAAAGTTCTACGTGTTTTAAAATATTCTATATTTTACTTTTATCAATTCAAAGAGAACAGTTAACCATTTCTTTGAATGTAAATGCAATAGAGGTATTATGATCATAGAATGAATGCACTGTGAACTGTAAAATGCACACATAAGTCCCCATATATCATGATGTCATTTCAAAGAAGGATCTTTCTAAAAATTAATGAATTTTATTACAATGTGAAATATAGGTTATATGTCAAGTTATTGATATTTGAGTCTTTCTACATTTATTAAAGCAATGCACTAAAAACTTCAAAGAAAACTTTCCAATATAAATGATAAATTCCTTTGATCTGTTAGTGTAGCTGCCACCTCCTTTTCTTTCCAGGGACTTGCCTAAGTAGTATCAGAACCAGGATGGGAAGGAGGTCATAAACTATCCTGAAAAAAACATAGGACGCTGAGACAGAACTGGATTCAAGTTCTCTTTCCGACTTAGCAGAAAGTGATGTGGGGCAAATTAAGGGCCCTTTTAGTGCTTGTTTCCTCATCTATAAAACAAGGAGAATGAGGTTTTTTTATATAATTGGAAGCTAAAATGAGATAGTCTACAAAAAATGTTAGTTGTTTTTATAATACGGGCCTCCTGACTCTCTGTTTAGTAATTCAAAAAATAAAAAGTTACTTCTTGAAACTATTAAATCAAAAAGGAGATTTCCTCAAGGCTTGCCCCTCCCAAATTCTCAGTTTTAGTTTTAATTTAAAAGTTTAAGGAGGGCAATATTTGTTAAATTTTGTCATGACTCTGAGAAAGGAACAGTATCTACAGTGGGCCAGTTTCTAGCTATGAATGCTTGCTAACAGGTGTACAAGACATACAGGCAAATGACCAAGGCAGATTCAACCACATATCCAACAACAAAGCACAATAAGACACTGGGGAAAGGAGAAAGGCAAGGGCCTCTGGACCTTAAATCCTGCCCAGTTTAAATCCTGTCAATATTTTTACTGGGACATCTTGATATAATATTTGCAACAAAGGAAGGAAGGGAGGGAGGAAGAAAGAGAAAGATATAGAAATAGAGAAAGTGAGAGTGAGAGAGAGACAGAGAAAGAGAGGGGTGGGGGTGAGAGAAAGAAGAAGAAAAAAGGAATCACAGATCCCTAAAAATAACTTGGTGATGACCTGTGTAAAGGCAAGGTCTAATGACAAACAAAGCTTTGGTGTGTGGGAAATTTCAAGCACATTTCTGGAGAATGGCAGTGTGATGAGCTATTCATATATCACCACCAATTGTATACAATATGATATAAAAATTGAAGTTAAAATAAATTTTAAAAGGGCTAGGCTCATGAGATACCAAAAATGATTATTAAATACACTCATGAGATAAATTGGTAATGAATTTTTTCTACCTTTCTCTTCCATCTACCAATTTCTCTTCCATCTACCACTCCTCCATTACATAATTTTAAAATTTACAAACATTCTAGGGGTCACTATTGGGTGTGAATTCTACTACTAACTGCCACAAAGAATATAAACTTTACTATAAATTTTTTGACAGGGTTTCTTTTCATGTTTCTCCTTGTAATTAATTTGTGAAATAGAAACTAGATTGGTAGATTTCCACTAGGGTTGTTATAGGGCAAGAAAGTATTTCTAACCTTACAGATGAAAGAAACAAGATGGTACACTTTGGTCTTGGTAATTTGTTTAATCCAGTAAACAAAAATAATGTGACTACAACAAAAACTAAAATGAGACAAATGCAAAAATTATATTTTAAAAGTAAACAAATATATCTGGATTTCTTGGAAAGAGGGAAGATCAAACTCAGGCATTTACTTTTGCTAAGCCTCTAAAACAGCAGAAAAGAGATTTGTTAAAAGTGCATAAAATCCACCAGGATGGGGACTGTGAGAACGAAGGGAATAGCAATGATCTGGAAGCTGGAAAGCAGACAAAACAGTGGTAAGGGACTTAGAACTCCAAAAAAAAGGAATCCTAAATTGCCAGCAGGGGAAACTGATCATCCATAATCAGCAATAGTTTAAGGAATAAATAGCACCAAAGAATTCTAGAAGTGGTGGGGGAGGAGAGGGGAGGGAGAAGGGAGGAAGAGGATGGGAGAAATTAAGAAGGTTAAATATGAAAATCTGTTGCAAAAGAGGCAGATCCTCGGATCTCCTACCCCACTCCATGCAGCCAAGCAAATGTCCCTCTCCAACCACTAGTAAAAGATCAGAGTTTTGTTTTTTGGAGATGGTAAAATGAGGGTCTTTTGATCGGGGGTCATGAGTCCCATTTAAGGGCAATAGTACTTTGCCACATAAACACTGGCACAAAGATGATGACAAACACCCACAACTCCTGCCCCTACTCCAGTTTCTAGCTCTTGGCAGATCTCTAGACAGGGGATTGCTTCTTCTGTGAGGAATGTCACCTGCCCAAGAGCGAAGACCTACAGATAATGACACTGGAGACAGATCCCTCACTATTCAGTAAAACTCACAGTCAACTGTCCCTCTTTATTCACACATTCAGCTTCCAATTGCTTCTCATTCTGAACTTTTAAATACGATCAGCCAACCAAGGATAAGCAGGCAACCAAGGAAGCCTCTAACACAGAAGAAACATATCAAAGTAAACAGAAAAAAGTAAATTTAAGAAACTAGACATAAGAAAAAATTTCAATAATAGTAATACATACCAATATTCTTAGAAAGATAAAATATTGTATTTATCAAACAAGAATAGGATCCTATTTTTCTAAAATATGCACATCCACACAAAAGAAGAAAATACTAGAAAATAGACAAGGCTTTGGAAATTAAAAACAATACCTCTGAAAAGCTCAACAAGAAGCTTAGAAAACAAAGCTGAGAAAATTTATTAATGGTGGATCAATCCTCCTGCTGAGGACAACTAGAAAAGCTGGACAAATTAAAAAGTCTGCTTGGAGATATCAGAAAGTGAACACAGGGCAGTGAAGAGTTACAAGGCCAAAATCCAGAAGGAAACCAGAGATGAGCCAGGCATTTTGAGCAGCTTTTCCTCAGGAGGCATCTGTCAACTGGAATAGGTGGCTGAACACTGCAAGGTGGTCAAAAATTAACAGTCCAGCACTCACCGAAGAAAGTGGGAATCTTGCCCAGGCACAGTGTGGCTCATGCCTATAATCACAGCAGTTCGGGAGGCTGAAGCCGGGGGATCGTTTGAGGCCAGTAATTGGAGACCAGCCTGGGCAACATAATGAGACACCACATATACAGAAAATCTTAAAATTAGCCAGGCATGGTGGTGAGCACCTGTATTCCCAGCTACTTGGGAGGCTAAAGCAGGAGGATCACTTGAGCCCAGGAGTTTGAGGCCACAGTGAGCTATGATCACCACACTGCACTACGGCCTGGGCAACAGAGTGAGACCATCTCAGGGAAAAAAAAAAAAAGGAAAGAAAGAAAGAAAAGAAAGAGGGAATCCTGATAAGCCCTATGCTTTGTTATGAAACCATGAAAGATTATACCCTAGAAGTAGGGGTAAATGGGGAATAGAATGGCCCAATAGAAAGTGCTAAAGATCAGCTTCAAATCATCATAATTCCTGTAATTGGATTAGGTGATTCAGAATTGCTAACGCCCCTAGCCAGAATGCAGAAGAAAACAGCAATCCTCTCTGGAGGAGAACATTATTCTAGGTTTCAAATTATTTACACTTTTCATATTCAGTATCCAACATTAAAAAAAATGAGGTACATAAGGAAATAAGAGATGATGAAAAAAAAGCAACAGAGACAAACAGATTCACAGGTGATCCAGAGAATGGAGTTGTCAAGTACAGACTTCAAAATTTAAGCAACGCTGAATACATGCAGAAAAATAAGAGAATATTGAAAACTTTCGCAGAAAACTATTTGTAGAAACTACATAAATCAAACAAAATTTCTGGAAAAGAAAAACTAAATAACAGTGATTAAAAATTCAGTAGACAGGTCTGACAATATTAGACTAGCTGGGTAACATAGTGAGACCCTGTCTCTACAAAAAAAAAAAAAGCCAGGTTTGTTGGCACATGCCTGTAGTCCCAGCTACTCAGGAGGCTGAGGCAGGAGGATCACTTGAGCCCAGGAGTTTGAGGCTGCAGTGAGCTCTGATTGTGCCACTGCACTCCACCATGGGTGACAGAGCAAGACCCTGTCTTTGAAAAAAACAAAAAACCCACAAAAACAAAAATATTAGACATGGATGAAAACAGAATCAGTGAACTAGAAGGCAGGTTTGAAGACAATATCCAGAAAGACACAAACCAATCAAAAGGATGAAATACTAAAAAAAAAAAAGAAAAAAGAAAAAAGTAAAAGTCACAGTAGATTAACTGAGAAGGACTAGCATATGTGTAATTGAAATCTCAAGAGGAGAGGAAAGGCAGAATAGAGCAAAAACAAGACATAATAAATGAAAATTCTCCAAAACTGATAGAGGATATCAAGCCATATGAATCCCAAGTAAGAAAACACAGCTGGACACATCACAGTAAAGTTGCTCAAAAGTAAAAACAAAGAGAAAATCTTAAGTATGGTAAGAGAAAAAAGTCAGATTATTTTCAAAGGAACGATTATTAAAATGACACCAATTTCTCAAAACAACTAAAAAAACAAAATCTGTCAACCGAAAATATAATTATCTAATGAAAATATTTTTCAAGAATGAAGATGTGAAGATGAAATAAAGATATTTTCACAAACAAAAACTGAAGAACTCCTTGTTGGCAGATCCACACTTTAAATAACAAAAACAAAACTAAAGGATATTCTTCATGCAGAAGAAACTAATCCCAGATGAAAGCTAAAATAAAGAGCAATACAAAGGATAAATATGTGGGCAAATCTAAATACTAACTAATTGTATAGAATATTGTTTGTATAAAATAATAATGACAATGGCATGCGGTATTTAAATACATATAAAGTTAAATACACACAATGACATGTAAATCAAGAAGAGATAAAAGGAGTCAAAATATTCTAGGGTCCTTGCATTCTCTGGGAAAGGCAAAAGTACCAATTTAGACCTTGTTAAGTCAAGCACATGTGCACTAGGATACAGCTACAGGAATGTTTATGGGGGCCGGGTGTGGTAGCTCACACCTGTAATCCTAGCACTCTGGGAGGCTGACGTGGGAAGATTGCTTGAGATTAGAGTTTGAGACCAGCCTTAGCAAGGGAGAGACCCCATCTCTACAAAATAGAAAACTTAGCCGGGTGTGGTGGTGTGCGCCTATAGTCCTAGCTACTCAGCGGGCTGAAGCAGTAGGATCGCTTCAGCCCAGGAGTTTGAGATTGCCGTGAGCTATGATGACTTCACTGCACTCTACAGAGCAAGACACTGTCTCAAAGAACAACAAAAAAGAAAAGACAGGCTGGGCGCGGTGGCTCACGCCTGTAATCCTAGCACTCTGGGAGGCCGAGGCAGATCGTTTGAGCTCAGGAGTTCAAGATCAGCCTGAGCAAGAACGAGACCCCGTCTCTACCAAAAATAGAAAGAAATTAATTGGACAGCTAAAAATATATAGAAAATATTAGCCGGGCATGGTGGCACATGCCTGTAGTCCCAGCTACTTGGGAGGCTGAGACAGTAGGATTGCTTGAGCCCAGGAGTTTGAGGTTGCTGTGAGCTAGGCTGACGCCACGGCACTCACCCCAGGCAAGGGAGTGAGACTGTCTCAAAAAAAAAAAAAAAAAAAAAAAAAAGAATCAACTTTATTCCTCAATCCCTGGCATTCCCTATTTTCTTTATTCTGCTTCATTTTTCTCCACAGGATTTATCACCACTTGATATGTGTTGTCTGTCTCCTCCCATTAGATGATAGTCTTTACAAGGGCGAGGACTTTGTTTATTGCTGTATCCTCAGCACCAACAGTGCTTGGCATGTAGTAGGTATTTAATAAATATTTTTTGAATGAATTAATGAATGAATTGAAGTCTTATTTTACCTCTCAGGTGGCATTTGACATACTTGATTACTTGGTATGACATTATTCTCCTGATACTTAGTCCTTTACTTCCACCTCTCCTGCCATTCTTTCTTAGTCCCTTGCTAGCTCTTTTGCAACTCAGCCTCTCTATGTAACATTTTCTGTGTGTGACAAGGGCTCAGCCTTAAATCCTCTTGTTTTCTCTCTCTGTAGGGGATCTCATCCAGTCCTATAGGTTTAAATAACATTTATATGCCAGTGATTCCCAAATGTGTATCTTCATCTTTTTTGAATGCTAGTCACTTTGCCACCTCCGGTTGGATGTCTCATAGGCATCTCAAATTTACATTCCAAACTGAACTTTTAATTTCCTGGTGCCAAAGTTGCTCTGGCTCCAGTGCTCCCCATTTCTATAAATTGTGCTTTTGTCTACCTAGTTATATAAGTCAGAAATTTGAAGGGTTATCTTTGACATTCCCTCTCCCTTCTCACATCCATTGCATCCTCAGTTTCTCATGATAATTATTTATAAACATTACCTCATTTGTCAACTTCTCTTCCACTAAAACTACTCTGGCTAGTCCAAGCTATGCTCTATCCAGGACCACTTAAATAACTCTTAATCGGTTTTCTTCTTTCCTTCCTCAGACTTCAGTCAATTCTCCACACTGAAGCCAGAGCTTAAAAAATGCAAATCTAATCATGTCTTGCTCCTTCCTCTTCCCGCAAGCCTTTCACTGTTCATAGGCTCCAAGCAGGTACTTCAGATGAGTGGAATTGGGTAGATGAGGGATTTTAATAAAGGGTGGCAGGAACTGTGGCAAATTGGAGAGTACATGCTCTGTCAAAAGAGGGCATCCACTTGTTAGTTCTAATTTATTGGTTGGCATGTGGGAGTATAGGTGTAGAATTGCTGATCTGATTTTTTTTCTAAGAGAATCCAGAAGTCTGGAATTTTTAAATTGTGAATTTATTTTATAATATGACTAATTTAAAATTTAAGAATTTATATACTTAGGAATAAATTTAATAATGAAATAATGAACTTAATGAAATAATTAGATAATGAAAATATAGGAACTTTTTCACTAAAAATCAGAAAACATTGCCAAGAGAAGTTAAAGAAGACCTAAATATATTAATATGTAGAGATATACCATGTTCATGATTTGAAAGACTCCATATTGTTAAGCTGTCCAGTCTCCCCCAAATAAAGATTCAATGTATTCCCAGTCAAAATCTCAGCAGGCTTTTTTTGGGTAGAAATTGACTTTCTGAATCTAAAATTTATGTGGAAATGCAAAGAACCTAGAATAGCGAAGACAATTTAGAAGAGAATGAACAAACATGAGGGAATTAAATCAGTTGATTTCAAAACTTATTATAAAGCTGGATTAAACAAAGACTGTGGTATTACTATTAGTGTAAAAATAGTTATATGGATTATTGGGACACAATAGAGAGTCTAGAAATAGATATATAGATGGTCAATTGATTTTCAATGACAGTGCAAATGTGATTCAGTAGGGGAAAGCATAGTCTCTTTAATACATTACTTGAACAACTGGATATTTGTATGTAAAGTGATGAGTCTCAATCCTTATCTCACACCATACACAAAAATTTATTTGAACTGGCTCATGGACCTTACCATACAAGCTAAAATCATAAAACTTTGAGAAGAAATTGTAGGAAAAAATCTTTGCAATCTTTGGATAGGCAAAGATTTTTTTTTAGCATAAAAGTAAAAATTGATAAATTAGACCTTATTAAAATTTTCTTTTCTTTAAAAGGCATTGTAAGAAACCGAAAAGGTAAGCTACAGACTTAGAAGGAAATATTTACATACTATATATATCTAGAATATGTAACAAAAAACTTTAAAAACTCAATATGGCAAATGGTTCAATTAAAGAATAAGTAAAAGACTTCAATAGACACTTCACAGAAGAAAATACATATGAATGTCCAAAAGCATATAAAAAGATGCTCAACATCATTAGTCACCGGAGAATTACAAATTAAAAGCACAGTGAGATACCATTTTATACCTGCTAGAGTGGCTAAAATTTAAAAAGATGGACAACTCCAAGTATTGGTGAAGATGTAAAGCAATTGGAGTTCATGTATGTTGCTGATGGATGTGTGAAACACTACAACCACTTTGGAAATGGTTTGTTAGTTTCTTGCAAAGTTAAATACGTACTTATCATATAATCCAGCAATCTTGTTTCCAGGCGTTTATTACTCAAGAGAAATGAAAATATGTATTCACAAAAAGACCACGTGAATGTTCGTACCAACTTTATTATTAATAGCCAAAAAATTGGAAATAACCCACACATCATCAACAGGTAAATGGATAAACAAACTGGATAAATAAACAATGGATTACTACTTAGAAAAAAGAATAAGTCATTGATACATGCAACAATGTGAATGAATCTCAGAAACATGTTGAGTGAAAGAAGAAAGACAAGAAGAGAACTTAATCTATGATTTCATTTATATGAAATTCTAGGATAGGCAAAACCAATCATAGTGATAGAAATTCAGTCAATGGTTGCCTGTGGCTAGGTTGACTGCCTAGCCAAAGGACATGAGAGGTGATGGGATGTTTTCCTTTATTTCTTTTTCTTTTTTTTTTTTTGAGATGGGGTCTCACTGTGTTGCCCGGGTTGGAGTGCAGTGGCTATTCACAGGTGCGATCACAGTGCACTACAGCCTTGAATTCCTGGACTCAAGTGATCCTCCTGCCTTAGTCTCCCAAGTAGCTGGGAGTACAGGCGAGTATCACTGCACCTGGTTTGGGATGTTTTTTTCTTGATTGAGAATGACGGTTCATGAGAGTATACACTTATCAAAACTCATTGAAACTGTACACTTAAAATGTGTGCATTTTACTGTATGTAAATTATACTTCAAAGTTGATTGAAAAATAGTGTGTGGGTCAACACTCTGTGGACTAAGCAGTAGACATTCGTGTGCCAGATTTGGTTGTGGTCAGCCAATATTTAACAGCTGATCTGCCCCCACACACATGTGCACACTGCAAGAGTGTCTGGCCCATGATAGATCCTAAAATTTCTGTTAAATGAATGAATGGATGTATAATGAGCCATTGTACAGCCCTATTGCAAGAATATGGCCCGTCCTTCATCCTCTATCAGTTTTCAAGCTGCAGTCATTTTATGGAGTTAATTTGTTTGGCTTCTTCTGGCAGTAGTCCCTTGAGTACACATGGGATCATTCATTCATTCAAATAGTTACTGAACATCTACCGTGTGTATTTACCCTGCCTAAATAAAGTACTTGCTAAGTGTGAGGAATTACACAAATGTCAGTTGATTATATATGTGAAATTTACATTTATAAAAGCAAATGCTGGATAAGCTGTTGTTGCTTAGAATCTGTATCAGGACTGTTTCTTTGTCTTATGCATTTATACTCTGTTATCTGTGGAAAAATAACATAGGCATAATAATAGACTCTGGATTTAACTTCTCAAATGAGAGGAGGCAAAAACATTTCAGAATATCATTCTGATATAGCTACAGAAATGGCAGATTTCTTCCTTTCCAGAGTCTTTGAGGATGAGTGGACTAACTTAATTTGGTTGCTAGAACCAAATTGCTTCTTGATCTTACAGATAGTCAATAACTGTATGCTGTCTATCTCAAGTTTGGTTATGGCTAATAATAGACTTTTTAGGTCACCAAGCAGAATTATTACATTTTTTTTTCCAACTAGAACTTTAAAAAGCACTGATTATCATTCTGTATTGATAATTGTTGCTTTCCTGACTTTGGTCAAGCTGCCCTGAATTCATAGAACAGCTTTCTTCCTCCCATTCCCCAAACTATCCTTGCCCATTTTAAAAGTTAGTGTGATGCTAAATTCTTTTACAAAACAACTTTTCTTGATTAATGCTAATGAATCATCCAGTCTCAAACTTGTTTAGACTCACCTCTTTCTTTAGTGCCCTCATATGATTTCTGTTTTTTTACTTCACTTATTTTTTTTTAATCCCCTAAGACCTTTTTTTTCCTCTGTTAACTTCGTACTGTCAGGATTGGGCTAGTAGCTGTACCTAATTAGTATTATTTTCTCTCCTCTTCTCTCCTAGGTACCTAATACAATATCTATGCCAAGCAGGTTTAGTAAATAAAACCAAGAAGACTGATGGTACATTCCTAGTGTGAAACATGTGTTCATGGTCCATATGGATAAAAAGTACTGTCCTTCAGGTAACTGTGGACCTAAGTCTTTTGTCCCCTGCCTTTTCTTGGCACCTTCCCCTGAAAAGGAATCCAGGGAGATTAAGAGCTGCTTCTATCTAATAATCGCCCAGAAATTTAAGAGGAAGTGGTTCCTGTGGCAGCAGTCTGAGTCCAGTAAGAGAACTTAATGAGCTGCCTTTACCTGTACAGTACTCAGTTATTTTCTGCTGACACATCAGAGGAACTGACTGAGAGAAATTTAACGGGAATATGGGAACAAGGAAAAAATAAGTGGGCACTGGAATTGCATATGTGTATGATCTTGATAGTTTATTTTAATGTGGAAAGATCTATCTTTATTTCTCTGATTAGAACTGTTTCTACTTATGCCCAAGGTAGAATTAATATCATAATAAAGAATACAAATTTATCTGCCTTTCAGAATATACTTTTTTTTTTTTTTTTTTGAGACAGTATCTTGCTCTGTTGCCTGGGCTAGAGTACAGTGTCGTCATCATAGTTCACTGCAACCTCGAATTCCTGGGCTCCGGTGATTCTCCTGCCTCAGCCTTCTGAGTAGCTAGGACTGCAGGCGTACACCACCATGCCTGGCTAATTTTTTAAAAATCTTTTGTAAAGATGAGATCTCACTGTGTTGCCCAGGCTGATCTTGAACTCCTGGCCTCAAGTGACCTTCCTGCGTCAGCATTTCAGAGTGCTAGGATAACAGGTGTGAGCCACTGTGTTTGACCAGAATATATTAATACTATTTCAAATACCTTTTATCTTTGAGCGGTTCAAAATCTTGTTCAGTCATTTTTCACTAGAAAGATTAAGTGTACTTTTCATTTTATTAATGTATTCCGCCAACAAGGCACAAAAGTTCTAGTTTTTCCACATCCTCACCAAAACTTATTTTGATGAGTTTTTTTCCTTTGAGTAACGTCAGTCCTAATGGATGTGAGGTGGTAGTCTTTTACAGTCTTGGTGTTTTCAAATGTGACTGGTAACATAATGTTGCCTCCTTAATTATTATCACATTACTGTTTTTTTTCCCCACAGCACTTACCAGTCATGTCTGAAGTGCTTATGTTTTGTTACCGTAAACTCAATAAGGGCAGGGACTTTCATCACTAGTATCTCTAGGGCTCAGACAGTACCTGACAAATTATACTTGTTTAGTAAATATTGAATGAATAAATGAGTGAATGGGAAGTAAAGAGTCGCAGTGTAGTGGTTAGACTAAAAACTTTGGCATCAGACAGTCCTGGGTTTGAATCCTGGTTTCATTTTTGTAAAATGGATTTGATAATGCCTCCCCTGTAGGATAATGGTGGGATTAAATGAGATTACATATATAAAACCCTTAGTATAGCACCTGGCACATTGTAATTATCCAGTAAGTGGCAGCTATTATTATTAAAGAAAGGTCACCTGACCAATGGGACATGAGTAGACTTGGAGTTTAAACATCCTCATTCTGTCACTAATAAGCTATGTAATATTGAACAAATTGTCTAACCTCTCAGAGTCTGAGTTGTTTCCTCTGTAAAATTAGAGCATTAAGTTAGATGACCTCTAATGGCTCTTCTTTGATTTTCATTTGATCCTTACAGTTGTCTTTATATTCACAGCAGCAATCATTATTACCATATCACACTTTTTCAACTTTAATTATATAGGAGATTGTTAATACCAGAGTTTAAATCTCAGAAGCATCTAAATGGTAGATTTGATTTAAAAGAATTTTTTAAAGATGAGTCCAGTGCAGTAGTGAGAAGGGGGAAAAGAGTAGAACAAGGAGTTTGATTGTAACTGATTGTGAACAACTGAGATAACTCACTGCCTTCAGATCAGCCTAAAGGCATTTTTTAATTTTTTTTTAAAAGCATTTTTTTAAAGAAAATTTCTTTTTTCCCCCTTTTTCATCCTCCTCTCCAAGAAAGGATAATTTCATTTCAAAAGTTAAACCATTGAAATAGTTGAAGAATAATTTGCCCTAGTGTGGAGTGTTTGGTAATGATTTAATATGCCAGGTTGTGTATAATTTACTAGTGATCATAGAAATAGAGGAATACGGATTGGAATGCAGATTGCAATGATAGCTAGGTGGTTTTGCAGAGTTGTGTTGTTCTCAATGGTTGAGGAGACCTGCTTTAAAGATATCTTTCTGTCCATTTGATATGCTACTGATTGATGGAGGAAATAAAATAATCCTTAAGAGAATATTTCTGACTTCTGAGATGTGACTGGTTGTGTCCCTGTAGTTCTTAGCACATGTGGGGCCATGTATGCAAACTGGTTGGGCTTGAGAGAAAGAACATTTCACCAGTTCACCCAACTAAGAAGGAGGTTATGGCTCCACCCAGCGCAGTTACTTGTTTCTCATATAAATAACTGAGAGCAGAAAAGTGGAAGAAACTAATTTTTTATTGAGTATCTGTTTTATGTTAGGCACTGATAGGTGCTTTCATATGTATTATCTTACTTGATTTTATTTGTTGGCAGAATAGTTGTTTTTGCATGTTATGTGTTGCTCAGTGTCTCCACCGTAAATCACTTACAGGACATTCCCGGACTTGAGAATGGTCTTTGTACATGAATCCCTACAGCTTTTGACTTTTGTTAGGAAGTGTACAACTCTTGCTTGCCCCAGGAATTATATGCTGCTCATAAGTTGGAGCTCTTTTGGCTTCATTAGTAATAATTTAAGCCTGATAGCTTTTGCCAACAAACTCCCTTATCTCTTCAGAGCTTCTTTCTGGTGGTCCCAATGTCTCCAAAGAGGAATCCTAAACACTTTTTCCCACTGAAAGATATTACAATTGGTGATTAGGCCTCTAGATGAAATACATACGTGGTATGTATATAACATGCACATGTACACACACGCCAAACTTACCTATTAGTACATTAGTCATGTTGGAAGAATTTCTATAATTTATTTATTTTCTAGTTTCATGATGGACGAGAGAATTTCTGTAATTTAGATCTTTGTTTAAACATTCGTTTGATGGAAAGAGTATGGGCCATGGAAGCTACTGAATAATTATGTGGCAGTGAGACACATTGTACACAGTGTGAACTCCTCTGGCTTTAGTGTCCTTATTAATAAAATGGGGATATACTTATAGGGATGCTGCCAAGATTTAGTAAAATATAATATATGTAAAGCTCATGAGATTCAGCAGGTGTTCGTTCTGTTTCCCCTTTCTTCTTCCATTCTGTTTTTTACAAATCTCTTTGAGTATAACTAACATTATTAGTCCCTGTATTAAGATTATTTAGCCACGTGTCCCAGGGATTGATAATGGAGCTTCCTTTCCTTATCAATTGCAAATGTTATTAGAAATTTATTCTTGTTCAGACTTTGGAATAAGACAATTTTTTTAAGGAAGAATTAAATGAATTTGCTTTAGGCAGCTTTCTGAGATTTGGCAAATTTGGGCAGGAAAATCAGAATTGCTTTCACAGTGGAGTCCCCACCTGGAATGTAGTTGGCATTAGGAAGAAAGTTGTGTAATCACATTCTTTATCAGATATTGAGTAGCATTTATTGTCTCCTGAAACACTCAAGGAAGTCCCCTACTCCTTTCCTTTTGGTCAAGAAGCTTATTGTGGAATAGGAGATGAATAAATGAAAATTAATCTGACTTTGGAGAATGAGAAGAATGCTAACCCCAGGCATGTAGGCTTGTTTTAGCTTCCCAGGGATCTTCTCATCCCTCAGAAGTCACAACCCATTGGTTGTAAACATTTTTTAAAAAACTCAAAAACTGTAGTTGAAGCCTGAACTAAGTAGGGTGATTCTGAAGATTTTAGGCTGTGGCCAGGCACAGTAGCTCATGCCTGTAATACTAGTACTTCGGAAGGCCAAAGTGGGAGGATCAGTTGAAGCCAGGAGTTTGAGACCAGCCTGGGCAACATAGTGACACCTTGTCTTTACAAAAAAAAATAAAAATAATTAGCTGGGCATGTGCCCATATTCCCAGCTACTTGGGAGGCTGAGGCAGGAGCATTGTTTGAGCCCAGCAGTTGAAGGCTGCAGTGAGCTGTGATCATGCCATTGCATTTCAGCCTGGGTGACAGGGCAACATCTTGTCTCTGGACCAGACATGGTGCCTCACACCTATAATCCCAGCACTCTGGGAGGCCAAGGCGGGAGGATTGCTTGAGCTCAGGAGTTCGAGACCAGCCTGAGCAAGAGTGAGACCTTGTCTCTACTAAAAAATAGAAAGAAATTTGGCCAGGCAACTAAAAAAGAAAATACAAAAAAAATTAACTGGGTGTAGTGGCACATATCTGTAGTCCTAACTAAACTTAGGAGGCTGAGGCAGGAGGATCGCTTGAGCGCAGGAGTTTGAGGTTGCTGTGAGCTAAGCTGATGCCACGGCACTCTACCAAGCAACAGAGCAAGACTTTGTCTTCAAAAAAAAAAAGAAAGAAAGAAAAGAAAAAGATTTCATGTTGAGAATGGAATACAGAGATGATTACTGGCTAAAATCAATTGATGTTTGGGTTTTACTCGTCTAATATTCTTCTTGGTAAAACATTATTCTCTATCAATCTGTTCTCTCCAGAGTAGCAAGAAGGATCCTAAGAACATAAATGGAATCACATCACTTTTCTGCTTAAAGCCCTTACCTCCAATTATTTTTCCATTGTACTTACAGTAACATCCAGATTTCTTCCATGACCTATAAGGTGCATGCATACTGTTATCTTTGTTGATCTCACCACCTCATCTGGCATCCTTTTCCCCTTCAGTTGACACCACTATCATCCATTAGTCTTACTTCAGTTCTTTCAACTTTCTTTATCACCGTGTCTAAAAAGTAGGCACTTTCTGCCCACAAAAGTCCCTTCTTTGTTTCCTTTATAACTTGGAGACATTTTTAATTAGTTTTCTGCTTGATGGCTTGCTTGCTTATTTTTGTTTCCCTATACTGTTAGATTATAACACATGAGGGCAGAGACCATATTTTATCCTTTTTGTCTAGCACCTGCAGGCACATGGTAGGTATTTAATAAATATTTGTTGAATGAATAACACTTTGCTAATTTCTGCTTTATAAAAAAATGGATACTTTAGTTCATAAAGAAACAGGCATTTATTTGCTGATCTGACAATCTGTAAGATGATAAAGGTGAACATGGGTCAAAGATGATTCATTTTAGGGGGTTGAATTTTTCAGAATTTAATTTATATGGTACCTCCTCTGGGAAGCTTTTCCTGAGTGGTCATAGATTAGATACCCTTTTGTTTGATCTGTGACACCATGTGCTTGTCTCTTTCACATCAACAAATTGCCTACTTGATTCCTTGAGGGAGAGAAAGTTTATCATTGTATTCTTAGCGCTCAGGTTAGTGCCTGGCACATGATAGTTTTGTTCAATAATGATTGTTCAGTGAGGAATAAGTGTTAGAATTGAGATATATCTTAAGAAACTAACAGCTTTTACTTTGGTAAATTATGGGGCTCATTGGTCCCAAGAAACACTTTGTTCTTCATCTGTTTTTCACGTTCACCAGATCATGACATTAGTAAAAATTAATTTTTAATCTTTATTATGGAAAATTTCAAACACATAAAAATAGAATAATGCAATGAACTACAACCATGGACCTATCACCCAGCTTCAACAATTACCTACACATGACCAATCTTGTTTAACATTACTCCCCCTTCCTCCCCAATATTTTATAACAAATTTCAGACATTATACCATTTCATCTGTAAATACTTCAGAAAGGTATAATCAGTTTAAAAACTAGTTAACTCTTGGAAAAACCTAATACAAAAATTCCATTTGTCTCTTTGAATCTAAGTGTAGATGCCTGCTGGTGAATTTCCATGTGCTAAGCCACTCCCAAGGCCTGACTCATTGTTGAAAGCGTATACTCCATTATAATTGCGGAAATAGCTGCAGTTTGCTGGAATATGTTATGATAGTTAAATATGTTTTATTGGTTGGACCTTACCAATAAGTAAAAACTCATATATCAGAGATAAATTTCTCCCTTTGGAGATTTATAAATACAAATAATACTTTCTGATTTTGTACATTACAGGCCTTTAAGATTTATCTGGAAAATGAAATATGGTTTGTGGATTAATAGAGTAAATTCCTGTAGTTTTTTGTGGATGAATTCTTGAGAGTCACAATTAATAAAATGAAGAACAAGAGTGCCAGAAGACTCTGAGCTAGAAAGACTCCTAACTTTGGGAGGTAGACAGTTTAGGACTTGGACCAGAGGAAAAGTCACATGGCATTAGTAGTGGTTATGGTTAGGTTTATTCTGAAAGTTAAAGTTGTAACCTAGACCTCTGTAAATAGCCTACCCTGTACATAAAATTTCCTTTAGGAAGGGAAGAGAAGGCAATATGTTCTTTTGGCAAATATTTTAAAGGATTAAGTATTATCTTGTAAAATTTAGAGATTGGCACTGAATGCGAATGGTTGGACCAGAACCATACTTTCTTTTTCTTTTTTTTTTGAGACAGAGTCTGGCTCTGTTGCCCGGGCTAGAGTGTCGTGGCATCAGCCTAGCTCACAGCAACCTCAAACTCCTGGGCTCAAACAATCTCCTGCCTCAGCCTCCCAAGTTGCCAGGACTACAGGCATGTGCCACTGTGCCTGGCTAATTTTTTCTATATATTTTTAGTTGTCCAGCTAATTTCTTTCTATTTTTAGTAGAGACGGAGTCTCGCTCTTGCTCAGGGTGATCTCGAACTCCTGAGCTCAAACGATCTGCCCGCCTTGGCCTCCCAGAGTGCTAGGATTACAGGTGTGAGCCACCGCACCTGGCCCAGAATCGTACTTTCTTATGATCCCAGTTTTTTTTTTTTGTGAAGAAGAAATGAAGCAGGATAGAAATGATCACAACCACCTTTATTTTATTTTTTTTAAACCAACCATATAGGAGAACAAGACCCTAATTCTAAGAGGCTGCAAGTTCCAGTCCTGCTAGGACTGCAGCCTTGCTTTCTCCATATCCTGAATCACCACATAAGCCTTCTGCATGTAAGATTGGTAGGAGATGGTGGATGTGGTGATCCCAAGTTTGCTCCTGGCAATTTATTTTGAAAATCTGCTCTTTTAATCCCTCATTTATATTCCCATAACCCTTACTTAGTTGATTCCTCTATTAATGTGCTTAGCACATAATGCCTTGAATAGAGATTTTGTCATAATTATCTGTGTACCCTTAGCATCTAGCACATGGTCACTTGGAAAATATTTCTTTTTTTTGAGACAGAGTCTCTCACTGTGTTGCCCGGGCTAGAGTGCCATGGCGTCATCTTAGCTCACAGCAACCTCAAACTCCTGGGCTCAAGCGATCCTCCTGCCTCAGCCTCCCCAGTAGCTGAGACTACAGGCATGCGCCACCATGCCCGGCTAATTTTTTCTATATATTTTTAGTTGTCCAATTAATTTCTTTCTATTTTT
>CAUYSK010082611.1:0-41114 GCA_963575035.1 Avahi laniger
CCTAGCATATGTGGGATCTGGAAAAACACATTTAAATGTGACCCAAAGTATGAGTAAGAGTTAGCCTGGTGGCGAGGTAGGAGAAGTGAGTGCTAGGTAGAGAAAACGGGATATGCTAAAGTTCAGGGGTGAGAGAGAACATGCTGTAGTGAAGGAACTGAGTGAAGTTTATTCCAGCTGGAGGGTAGAATGGAGGGGAAGGGTGGTGAGAGATGGAGCTGAAGACGTGCAATAGATGGGGCAGTTTATGAGTGATTGCCTGCAAGCCACAGCAAAGAATTCTAATTTTATTCATAGGGTATCAGGGAGCCATTTAAAGAGTTTAAACAGCAAAACAGCACTTGTTTTTCTAGCCCAAAGGAAAACAAACAAACAAGAAACCTTGTTGGCTAAGACCAAGGTAGCTGTTTTCCACATGAGAACCAACGGAACATAGAGACTGATTAAGGAAGCTAGGTTAAAGTCACCGTCTGTAAGTCACTTCCGTAAACGAAGTTGGAGCTCTCTGCTGTCCAGGTGCAATGCATTTTCTTTGCCCCTAGACCATTTCATCAAGCGATCAGAAACCACGCAAGCCCCACCTGTCCTGCCATTGTCAGTCTCACCTCTGTAAACACCGAAGACTTGTTTTCAGCAGCTTCACTCCTTTCCTCTGAGACCCAACTGAAAAGGGCATTTTGCCGTCTAGGCTCTCTCTCTGTCCATCAGCATTTTGATTAAAGTCACTTGGAGGCCCTTTTCTTTGAATGGAACAGATCTTCCTTGAAGGGGCAAGAGCGAGTCGTTTCTGTGGGATTCATGTATTACTTGGGCAGGATGCAATTTTCTACTGAAATTACACCTGATTGCAGACCATCACACCACTTCCCAGGAACCCATTCCTCCCTTGGTAATGGACCTTGAGGTTGTATGTCGGCAGAAAGAAATAGGCAGCTGAAGAGAAGGGCAGGTTCATCCTTGATGTCTAAAATCTTAGCGGAATAAGTTGAAAATCCTAAATTACTTATGATCCTGCAGGCATAGCTCAGGAAGAGGCCACGGCTTTGGGAGTTGATCAATGACCTCCACTTTCCATCAAATGAAAGGGTTCCTTAGATTGAAGATGTCACATTTCTTTTCTGAGATTTTACTTGTTTTACTTACTTTCTTCAGATCTTACAAGACAAATATATAGAAAAATGATGGACAGGGCAATTTTATATTATGAACCATCTGTTGAGATGGTGTGAGAGAAGAGAGCCATAGGGAAGGTTTTAAAAGATCCTTAATTTCTATGTCTTTGGAGATTTTCCTGTTGTCTTTCTGTTATTGATTTCTAGTTTGGTTTCATTATGGTAGAGAACATATTCTGTATGATTTCAACTCTTTTAAATTTGTTAAGGTTTGTTTTATGACCCAGGATATGGTCTATCTTGGTGATTATTCCATGAGCACTTGAAAAGAATTTACGTTCTATTGTTGTTGGGTAGGGTGTTCTACATATGTGAATTAGATCCTGTTAGTTGATGGTGTTGTTGAATTCTTCTGTATTCTTGCTGATTTTATGTCCAGTATTTCTATTAATTGTTGAGAGTAGGATAGTACATAGGTCCCAACTATAATTATGAATTTGTCTATTTTTCCAGTTACTTCTATTGGTTTTCACTTTACATTTTTTGCAACTCTGAGGTTTGGTATACCCACATTTAGCATTGCTGTGTCTTCTTAGTGGACTGACCTTTCAATTTTAGGTAATATTTCTATCTCTTGTAACATTCTATGTGTTTAAATCTACTTGGTCTTACATTAATATAGCCATTTTCACCTTTCAAAAAACTAATGTTTTCATGGTATATGTTTTTTAATTTTTTTCCTTTCAACCTAATTGTGCGTTATGTTTGAAGTGAATTTCTTGTAGACGTTATAATTGGGTCATGATTTTTTTTTACCCATTTTGGCAATCTCTGTCTTTTAGTTGGTATATTTAGACCATGTACAGTTAAAGTAATTATTGGTATGTTAGGGTGTCAGTCCACCATTGTATTTATTTTCTGTTTGTTTTCTGTGTTTCTTTTCCTTTGTTTCTCTTGTCCTACTTTCATGTGGATTACTTTACATAGTACTAGAAGTTCTACCCAGTGAAATAAGTCAACAAAAAGAAATAAATGGCATACAAATTGAAAAGGAAGAAATAAAACTATCATGGTTTGCATATGACACAATTGTGTTAACACCAAATGCTGGAAGGAATGCAGAGAAACTGGATTACTAATACATTGCTAGTAGGAATATGAAAGAGTACAGTCTAAAAAATAGACATTTTCCTTTAAACCTAAAAATGAACTTATCATATGATTCAGCAATTACACATGTGAGCATTTATCCCAGAGAAATTAAACTTAGGTATATACAGGAATTTTACATGAATGTTCATAGCAGCTTTATTCTTAATAGCCCCAAACATCTTTCAACTGGTGAATGGTTAAACAAACTGAGGTTTTCTCATACCATGGGACACTACTCAGAAATAAAAATGAATTAACTCTATTGATATCCATATTTCAACATGCCTTGAATGAACCTTAAGGGAATTATGCTGAGTGAAAAAAACCAATCGCAGAAGGCCAAATATTGAATTATTCCATTATATAACACTGTTAAAATGGCGAAATTATAGAGATGGAGAACAGATTAGTGTTTGCCAAGGGTGAAGGATGGCTCGGGGTGTGGCTAATAAGGGTTAGAACAAAGTAGCTTTGTGGTATTGGTGCAGTCTTGTAGCTTGATTTTAGTGGTAGTTACCAAATCTAAACATGTGTGATAAAATTGCATAGAACTACACACACACACATCCACACACACAAACACAAATAAGTGTGTGTATCTGAATAAGATCTATACATTATACCAATGTCAATGTTTTGATATTGTACTACAGTTATGCATGATGTTAACATTTGGGAGGGTGGGTGAAAGGCACACTGGACCAACCTTCCTGCACATTTCTTTGCAACTTCTGTGAACCTATAATTTAAAAAAGTTAAGTAAGAATATAATAAAAAGTTTTAAAGATATTTATCTATGAATACATAAATAGTCACACATGTGTATATGAAAACCCTTAGTTTATTTTCTTCTTCTCAGTTCCTTATCCTTTCTAGACCAGTTGGGGATGCAGAGAGCTTCTGAGGTGGCTAAAATGAGGCCATCTTGTTCCCTCTCAGTCTGGTCTGGAATCCATTTTTAAGGATATTAAGGTTATAGTAAGCAGAGAGAGGTTAACTGCAGAAGCTGAGGCAGTGGATTTGAGGCAGCTTAGGGAAAGACTGTAGTTTAGTGTGCTGCTTTCCAAATTTTAAGGCAAATTAAGAGGGAGCATAATGGACCTCACTCTGAGAGATTCTAATTCCAATCTCTGTGGGGTTGGATTCTAATTCCAATCTCTCTGTAAATTCTAATTACAATCACAGTGTATCAGAAATCTATGTTTTAAATAAACACCAGGTAATTCCAATGTCTGTGGTTCTCAAACCACATTTAGAACTACATCCATGTAGTGGATTAAAATCCTACCTCTGCCCTCATTTACCGAGTGAATTTGAGCAAGTTCTGAGCCTCATTTTCCTCATATGTAAAATAAGAGTTATATCTTTTTAGGATTAGTGTGAGCTGGTACTCAAGAAATAGTTGTGATGTCATTGTTATCATCATCATTGTCATAATCATTACTATCATTAATGATTTTGGCACACAGTAGGTCCATCCTCAATAAAAATTTCTTCCACAAAGATAATATGTTGTTAATGTTACACTAAGCTGTATCTAATATGTTATTTAGCACTATCAGAGCTTGTGATAAATTGGGTTTGATGACCTTGTAGACATGTGAGGAGGCTTCTCCAGGATGGCCACTGGCAGAGTGGTGCTCAGGCCTTGAGAGTCCAGTCCCCCAGTCAGGAAAGGTCAGGGGTGGGGGGAGGTGTCCCTGCCCAAGGCCATATGGGACATGCATTCAGGTAGCTCGCCCAGTGATTGACAGGCGAAGAACAATGGCAAAGAAACTTCCTCTTGGGGCAAGTCTACAAAAGCCTCCCCCTTCAAATTTTGGGAAACAAACTGGGAAGATGTCAGAGATAATGTCATGTCCTATATCACCCAGGGAGTGTTTTCATACATTCATTTGTTAAACATTGTTGAGGACATACTGTACACAGAACAATGGGTGATATACCAGGGGCCACACATGTGGAAAAATGGCTGCCTCCCTCTGCACTTGGTGTTTAGGCTCATGTCCGCAGAATGAATAGGAGAGGAGTTGGCCAGGGGAAGAGCTGGGGAAGAGACTTTGAGGAGGAAACGGCATATTGGTGTCCGGTCCGGCCTCTTGGTGGACTGTTGTTCACCAAGCAGGGCTGGTGTGACACAGTGAGCACAGACAGGAAGCAAATCCACACAATTGTATTGCAGAAAAGAAAGGAATTTTACAAAGTGAGAGTATGTTCCAGAGAAGAATGGATCAATCTCCTTGAGTGGAGAAAGACGTTGAGGACTCCCAGGTGGTTTCCTTTTACTGGTCTGGTCTGGGGGAGGGCTTACGGGAGAGATGATTGATATACATGATTGCCAGGTGTTCTTATAACCAGGTTGCAGCTCCACAGGTGTGTCTGCCTCAAAACCTCAGGTTCCCGCTCTTTGTTGTTGTTAGCTGCATTTTCCTGCAGACCTCCTCCCCACACCTCCTAGTTTCTCTGCCCCTAAGAACCACCCTCCTGGCCTGTATCTGCCACTGCAGATTTGGTCCCTGCCTAACATTGGAGAGCCTGGAGAGGGAGGAAGAATCTGGCATTTCTGGGGACACAGAGAGTTCATTGTGAGTTGTCAGGCAGAGTATGAGGTTCAGGAGAAGGGCAGGTGAAGGGCAGGCGAAGTCAAAGCACTTAGGGCAGTGCCTGGCACGCAGCACACAATGCCACTGCTTTTATTAGCACTTAGAAGGGCACTTAGAAGTCATTGAGGGTGGAAAGCAGGGGAACGCCTTGATGACATTTTCATTTTAGGATCTTTAAAGTCACTTTTTAAGGACTGTAACCTGGTGTTTTTCTGAGAGATGGAGAGGCAGAGAAATCCAGTTGCTCTATCCTCTAAGAATATTCTAGGTGGGTCTGGAGGTGAAGTAGATCCTCTGTTTTCCTTAGGCACTAACATTCCAAGTCCAGGGAGCCTAATAGGGAGATTAACATTTAAAACAGCTGGCTTTGAGTAAAATAGGCTCTTCTATAAGGTGTGTGGGGGGGCGGGGCCTCATCCAATCATTTGAAGGCCTTAATGGAATAGGCGGACCTCCCCCAAGCAAGAGGTGATTTTGTCAGGAGACTGCCTTGGAGCTCGAGCTGCTCTCTTCCCTGAGTCTCCAGCTTGCTGGCCCACCTTGTCCGCCTTTGGACTCACCAAGCCTCCTCAATCATGTGAGTCAATTCTTTAAATTTTTGGCTATCTATTTGTCTATCTCCATTGATGCTGTTTTTCAATAGAACTCTAATACAGTCTTAATACCAGAGTCAATCTGTAAATTGTGTGGTGTGGGCCAGTGGTTAAGGACATGGGCTTCGGAGCCAGACAGGCCAAGTACTGAGCCCAGCTCCACCATTTACTGTCTGCGTGGTCCTTAACTGCTAACTTCTCTGCGTCTTAGTATGCTGTTAATAGTGTGTAAAAATGGAGATGATAACAGAACCTACCTGTATGTATTAGAAATATCTCAGCTGCAAATGATAGAACACAGTGCAAAAGCACGAAAGCCAGTGCTTCTGAAATGTTGATGAATAGTAGGTCTGAGGTTTTCAGTAGAAAAAAAAGTGAGGAGGGACTTTATTTTGGTCTATCTACCTGGAAAGTACAGTTATACTTGTTTCAGACACAGCTGGATCAAGGGTTTAAATCGTATTTTCAGGAATTTGTCTGTTGCCTTTCAGGCTCTGCCTTCCTCTTGGTGGGCTTCTTAGGCTTCTAAGAGTTTTAGAATTATACCTTATCAGATTGAAGAGTACAGAGAAGATAGAGCACCTTTCCCAGTAGTTCCAAATAAAGTCCTTTCATTGGTTTGGCTTTGTTTGCTCTGGTTTGGGTTCATTCCTGAATCAATCACAATGGTCAGTTGGGTGCAATACACTACACTCCTTCACCTCCAGCCAAAGCTGTGTGATTTTAGGCTTCACACTCTCTAGCCTTGAGGCCTTTAGCCATCACTGGCCAGCTTAAGTCAGGCTTTGGAAAAAATTCGTTGGACCTTTGAAGCTTTGGATCTAGTCTTTCCGGTGAGATATTTTGCTTATTCAGTAGCTCCCATTAACGAAGTTATTTCCTGGGAGGTCTCCAGAACTATCTTTTTTTCCCCTAATTGAAAGTTTTAATTAAGTTTAAATTATACAACATGACTATATAATGGGAAAAACAAAATAGGACAAATAAAAGAAAACCTATAGAGGAAATTAAACTAGTAAATGCACATTGGGCAGGCTCATGGTGGGAGGGGGGCTGGGATTAAATGGCTCATATCTTTGAGGGGGACCTTGGCTCTTTGCTGTAGGCAAATGACCTCCTCCAACGCACTAAATGATATCCTAATGGCCTAAGAGGCTTAATGCACCTCCCCAATTTATTCCTCGCTGATCAGTAGGTCCACTGAGTATAATACACTTACCTATATGCCCAGAGTAAATGACTAGGAGAATGTAGAAAGAGTTATTAAACTTTAAACCAACATAAAGATTTATGTCATGAACTTTTCCTTTTTCACAATGTGTTTTCTGACGGACTTGATTTTTAGACTATGAAACACTCCCAGCTTATTGTCCAAAGGCCTTTCCAGAGATATAAATGACTGGATAATAACCTCAGTCACCCAAGCATGTTGGAAAGATATTTGCCCAGATATGATTGCAGGGGTCTTAGCCAAGGGAAGCTCATTATTGATACCAAAGGTTACACTTTTGTGATTTTTTTTTTTTTTTAAGACCCATAGCACCATACATCAGTCACTGTGAGTCACAAGGAATAACAAAAGCAAGGACATTCACAATCATCAAGGAAATGTATTTGTCTTCTGGACTCTTGGAGAACAGTTCCTGGGTGCTAAGTCAATGATGTTGAGTGCTAATTCAGAGAGAATGGCTGGTCCACTTGGCAAGGCCAGTTTTATCTTCCTTTTTGCCAATCACCCAGAAGAGTGTTTGAAAGTCATTGGCAGCATTTATTTCTTTTGACGGATTCATTCAACTTTGGCAAGAGAAAATGTTTCTGTGTTGCCTGTGGTTGTAGTTCAGAATTCTGAGGGTGTGCAAATAATTCCAAAATGGTCTATTGGAAGTCATTATTGGATTGGTTTTAGACACTGAAATGAAGGCAATAATTTTTATTTACTCGTGGAGTTTGGCAAAATGGGTAGAAAATTTAATTATTCCACTAAAATTATTTACTCACTGAGTATTTATTGAGTACCTATTATGTGGTGGGCATGGTGGTAAGTACATGGAATACTACGGTAGGATAAAATTGCCATAGTGTCCTCCCTCGTGGAGCTTACTGTTTAGTGGAAGAGCCATGTTAAAAAACACATAAATAAATATATAATTTCTAGTTGTGATAAGTGTTATGCAACAAATAATAGGGTACCAGAGAAGAAGATAAGAGAAACGTAATTTTGATGGGGAGGTTGGGAATACATATGTATGTGTATATATGGGCAAGAAGAAATGACCTACATCCTAAAGAAACATTGAATAGTCACTCTTGAAGACCATGTTCAAGTAAATAAAGGCTTGAAGCAATCAGGGCACTTTGGACATAGAATTAACTCAACACTTTGAATTGTATTAACATTTTGAATTGTTATTTAATAATCATGGAAATTGTGAAAATGGATTAGGAAGGTCAAGTATGTTTTAGAAATTGAAATGAATACTTCCGCTTACTTAAAAAAACACAATCAAGAATGAACTTTGTTTTTCTACATTTATTCTTGTTAAATGTAATTTCAGTATCTTTGATCTGGGAGGCCAAAGCTGCGTTAGATCTGTTTATTTCAACTAAAGAGATTAAAAACTTTAAACGCAAATATGAACTTTGGGCGCATCCCTTCTCTTTCCTTTTTCTCTCCATCCCTTACAGGAATAATTACTATTGTGGGTTCAGGGTTTATCACCCACATTGTTATACCCTTGCCATGAATTTAGACATTCAAATATCCACAAATATTATCTAATACTTTTTGCAGATTTTAAAATTTTATATAAATGATATACCATATGTAGCCTTATGATCTGGCGTTTGTTCTCTCAATATTTTTGAAATTAATGCATGCTGATACAAACATCTCTAATTCATTCATTTTTACTGCTATAAAGCATTAGGTGACTATCCCTCAGTATATTTTTCAGGTTTCCTCTTTTTTTTAAAAAAATCTCCTTTTATACCCCCATAATATGCTGAAATAAAAAAATAAAAACAAATTTAAAAAAATCTCTAATATTCTTTATTCAGGAATGAAAATTCCAGATTATAAATTCTCTCTTTCTACAAAAACTTAATGCATTTTATTTTCTCTTCCAGATTATGGAGGTATAATTGATAAATAAAACTTGTATATATTTAGGGTATACAAAATGATATTTTGATACACATTGTGAAATGATTACCACAGTCAACCTAATTATCATATTCATAGTTCTTTTGTGGTGAGAACATTAAAGATCTACTCTCGGCACATTTATAATACTGCTCACTATACTTAACCATGCTGTAGGTTAGAACTTTCTCATCCTGTATAAAACTTTTGTACCCTTTGACCAATATCTCCCTGTCAGTTTTCCTCTTGACAGAAATTCAGATTATTTCAGTTTTTTTTTTGCTATAGTGAACAATAATACTTCAATGACCAGCCTTGTATCTTTTTCCTCACATACATATGCAAGGATTTCTCTTGAGTGTATGGTTAGTGCAGAGTATTATTTTCCAAAGCCTGCTGCAACAAATTACCAGAAACCAGGTGGCTTAAAACAGCAGACTTCTTTTCTCTCAGTGTTCTGGAGGGGAAAAACCCAAGATCAAGGTGTCGGCTCCTTCCTCTAGAGGATCCAGGGGAGAGTCCCTTTCTTGCCTCTTCCAGCAAGAAAGGTGGCTGTTGGCATTTATTGGTCTGTGGCTGCATCTCTGCCTCATCTTCACGTGGCCGCCTCCTCTGTGTCCTTCCTCCTCTGTGTTTTTTCTTCTTATAAAGACACTTGCATTAGATTTAGAGCCCACCTGGATAATTCAGGATGATCTCATCTCGAAATCTTTAAGTTAATTACCTCTGTATAAACCACTTTCCAAAATATGGTTACATTCAATGGTTCCGGGTATGTATCTTTCGAAGGCCACCATTCAGTTCACTATAGATAGTTTCCCAGCTTAGCACTCTTGACATATTGAGCCAGGTAATTCTTTGAGGGTAGGGATGACTTGTGCACTGTGGGATGTTTGGTGGTGTCTCTAGCTTCAACCCACTAGATGCCAGTAGTATCCTGCCCCTTCCACTTAACTCAGGGGTGACAACGAAAAATGTCTCCGGGCTTTGCCAAATGTCTCCTGAAGGGGGACCCACCACTCCCCTTCTGGTTGAGGACTAAGGATCTAGCAGAAGGGTGCTGGATTTTAGTGTACAAGCAATTTCAGCTTTATTAGAGGTAGTCAATGGTTGTCGAAAGTCCTTATACCAATTTAAATTCTTAGTAGTATATGGCCATTCCCATAACTCCATATCTTCCCCAATACTTAGTTTTGTCAGACTCTAACTTTCTTGTGAATTTGATGTTATCTCGTTGTTTTAATTTATAACGTTCCACCAGTGTGGCTGAGCATCTTTTCATTCATCTGTCATCCATTTGAGTTTCTTGGTCTATGAATTGCTTTTTCGTATTCTTTGTCCATTTTTTTTTCAAGTTTTCTTTTTGAATTGTAGGAGCTCTTTATTCTGGAGACTAGTCTTTTTTCAGTTATGTCCAATCCTAATATCTTCTCATCTGTATCTTGTCTTTCATTTTGTTTATGGTATCCTTTGTTGTGCCAAACTTCTAAATTATAATGTTGTCAATTTATCATTTCTTTTTAATGTTTGTGCTCTTTGGGTCTTTTAATGTGTCTTTTAAGTACAAAGAAACAGTCAGGCCACTTGAGCAAAAGGCTATAAGGACTAATCATGTCTGAAAAAATTTAGTGCTGTGGGAGGCATCATGATATATTGGCCAGGCACAGAACTGGAATTGTGGAGGCTGTAGTCCCAGCCTGCTCTGCCAGCAACTATGTGTTTTGGAGAAATAACTCAACTGCTTTGTGTTCAAATTCTTGTCTGAAAAAGAAGAGAATTTGAAATTCTTAAATGGACTCCTTGTCCATTTAAAAATTTTTTTATAAATCCATGAGTTCTTTAAGGGATGCAACTTATATCTCAAAATCACCTTAACAGCCTTCTAGGTTATTGGTAAGATTACTTGGACTATAACAAAGGAAAAACCGCAAAAAGGAAAACATATAAAGATTATACACATCAATGACAAAATGTCATCCTGAAGCATACCTTTTCTCTTTTACTTTTAAATGCCTTGGGACAAAGGCTCAGAGTGAACCCAGCAGATGTCTTTTGTGATATCAAAACATACCAAATATAATACATATACATACCTTTTAGCATAATACATAAATTATATTATTTTCCTTATAATTCTTATAATTTCATTTCTGTTTAGCCTAGTGGCAACTATTTGGGGCTCTCCTATAGCGTGCTATATCCACTCTCTTAAGGGACACTTCCTAAATTTGATTTCAATTTAATTGATGCTGTGTGTTATCTTTTAAGCTAATTCTTGTTATGTATGACATTGCCTTCAGCCAACTTTGGGGTCTCCTAAGAACCCCACAATTATAGAATCATACCTGCAAATGAATTCTTGGACTTCTTTGTGATCAAGGTCTTTCTTGTTTGGCAAACTTAGCTTAAGGTTTTCACTTACTCCTCCCAAAAGTTTTCATTATGATACCAAAAAAAGGTTTCCATTCATCTCAATCATAACAATTGTTCATTATAAGATTACTTGAAGCCAATAATACTATATAACCATTCAATTACTATTAAGTCACAGGATTTTTAACTGTTACATGCTTATGCACTGAGCTTTCATTGTGCAATCGTGGATGGAAACTGAGACCCTCAGCTTTTGATCAGTCAGCAGTAACATATGCCAATTTCCCTCTAGTTAGTTTGGCTTCATATCTCATTAAATGGGGTGACATTCTGGCCTACAGCATGACAGATGACCTTTTTGAAGATCATGGCACCTAAATAGATCATTTAACGTGAGCAGCTCTGACACATGACCAAACTCCTTAAGCATTAGAAAAACATCATGCAAGTCAATGCCATGCTGAAGTCTGCTGTCATTTCCAAGGAATGTCCACAACTGCCACTGGCAGCTTTGAGAATTATTGCCATTGATGCTGAGCGTAGGGAGTCAGGCCACTTTCCTGTAGAGTGGTCTGAATTCATCTCAGGGGAAGAAAGCAAAATCGAGAGAAGAAATCAAGGGATGCGAAAAGAGCATCTTCCTTTCCTCTTGACCTTACAGTACAGTTGTTAGACAGTTTTGTGACACTTAAGAGATTCTAACTAGTAAATAAAATGAAATAAATCAAGATAGCCTACCTGTATTTGAAACAAAGACACATTCAGTAAAACTTTGTTACAGGAGCAAGCAACAAGATGACTAGCTGATCATCGCTACGACTAGTATGGTAATCGACATTTCACTCGCTGATTCCTTCGATTATGCATCTATGTAACAGACAGTTGCTGAGTGCCAACATTATGGAATGGGCACTGGGGATTCAATGGTGAGCACAGACACTGTCCCTGTTCTCATGGAACATATGATCAAATGGGGGAGAGAACTATTTATTGATCAAATCTCACAAAGAGATTAAAAATTGCAACTATGCTAAGTGCTGCAAAAGACAAGCACATGGTGCTTTAAGGCTTGAGCAAGGGAGGTCAGGGAAGGCTTCCCTGAGGAGGTGGCGGTGAAGTTGTGAGCTGAGGATAAGTAGAAGTTAAATAAGGTAAAAGAGAAATGAAAGAAACGTTCCAGGAAGGGAACAGTGTGTACCAAGGCTGTGTGGGGAGAGAAAGGCAGGTGCTTTCTCAGGCTGGGAGAAGAGCCGTGTGGTGTGGTGCTGTATGAGGCTGGAGAGGAGAGGGGCTAGGTTTCACAGAGCCTTGTCATACACATTCAAGTATTTTGTTTTTATCCCTAAACAGAAAGCCATTACAGAATTTAAGCAAGAGAATGACTTGCTCAGATTTGAGTTCCAAAAAGATCATTCTGCCATGTGAAGAGTGGGGATTGAAGGGTCAAAGCAAGTATGAGTGGACTAGTTTTGAAGCTCTTCAAGTAGTTCTGATGAGATGTGTTGTCTTGAATTAGAGTAGTGGATGGTAAGAAGTAGATGGATTGCTGAGATATTTAGAAAGTGATCAGATCCGGGAGTGGATTGGAAAAAATATTTAGAATGTAAAAGGATTGGAAATGGAGGGAAAGAAAAGGAGCTATTAAGGATGATCAACATCTACATTTCTAGCCTGTATAACTGAATAGCTAATGAGGCCATTCACTGTATCGGGGAGCACTGGAAAAGGACCATCTTTGGGAGGAAAGCTATTGAGTTTGATTTGGAACTGTAGTTTTCCCATGGACTCCGGGTATGTGAGTGTAGTGTTTAGAAGTCTATGGACTAGAGACACAAATACAACATTGGCAGTTATCTGTAAACATATTAATTGAAGGTAAGTTTATGTGCTAGACAGAATAATGTCCTCCCAAATGTGTCCATGCCCTAATTCCCAGAACCTGTGAATGTCATTTTATATGACAAAGGGTAATTAAGATAGCAGGCAGAATTAAGGTTGCTATTCAGCTAACTGTAAAATAGGGAGATTATCCTGGATTATCTGGATGGCCACGATGTAATCACAGGCATCTGTAAATGTGGAAGAGGGGGGCAGAAGAGTCAGTATTAGAGTGACGCAAAGTGAAAAAGACTTAACTGGTCATCGTTGGCTTGTGAAATGGAAGGGAGCCTCTAGTCAAGGAATAAGGGCAGCTCTAGAAGCTGGAAAAGACAAGAAAATAGACTTTTCTGAGAGTTTCTCAAAAGAAACACAGCCTTCCCGAAACTTTGATTTTAGTCTAGCCTGGTAAAATCCTTTTCAGAACTTTGATCTCCAGAACTGTAAGATTAATACATTAGTGTCATTTTAAGCTACTAAGTTTGTGATAATTTGTAACAGCAGCAATAGGAAACTATTACAGTTACCTTGACAAAAGTTGAGGAGAGAGTCTGAAACTGAATGGGGTTAGCTAATTAGATAGAATGGACAATATTTGATGGAAAAACGAAGTGACCATAATCAACAATAAGTTATATTAAAATAACTAAAAAAGTGAAATTGTGATCTTCCTAACACAGACGTGGTAAATGCCTGAGGGATGGATACCCCAATGACTCTGATTTGATTAATTCACATTGTATGTCTGTATCAAAACATCACAGGTACCCTGTTAAGATGTATAACTATTATGTTCCCATAATAATTAAAAAAAAATAAGACAACTGAATGGAGGAATGCCAACATGTAATGGCCACACAGGAATGATAAACATACAAATGATACAGGGAAGGAAGAGGAGAGAATCTTTCAAGAAAGAGGTCAAAGAAGATAAGAATTCATTGGATTGGGTGATAAGGGGCTCACTGGTGACCTCAGTGAGAGTTGTTTTGTTGGAGTGAGGGGTACAGAGTCCAGATTGGGGTGAGTTATTGTGCGAATGGGAGGCAAAGAGGCCAAGATAGACTGTGGACAACTTTTTAAACAAATTTGGTTTTTCAGTGGAGGAAAAATTACAAAATAATTAACTTGGAAGAAACTTGCTTCTGAAAGGACCTTAGCACTATTGACAATAATCAAATAATAATAATCCTGTGTTGTGAGCACTGTCCTGTATGTTGCAGGAATTTAGCAGCATCCCTGGTCTCTACCCACTGGATGCCAATAGCAATTTCCTCCCTCAGTTGTGACAACTAAAAATGTCTCAAGACATTATCAGATATCTCCTGGGGGGCAAAATGCCGCTGTTTGAGAAGAACTGTTTTGGATAGAAAACAAAATTTCTTCCTGAGTTTAATTTTTGCTAGTACATCAAACTTTTTTTCTGTAAAGCTTAAAAGGTCATCAAATGAGTAGGACATTATTTGATTGCATCCTTTAAAGCTCATGTCTGTAGATGCACACAATGCTTTGGGTGCCTACTCTAAACTGATGCAAAGTGATTTTGTATAAATGGTATTGTACGGACTCTAATATAAAAATTTGAAAAGGTGAACCTGCAATGGATTCCAGGGTATATTCAAAACTTGTTCTAATTCTGCCTATGCCATTTAATCTAGATCAATGACTGAACAATAATTGAAATACATGATTCCAAGAAGTTGCCCTTATGCCACGGAATCATCTGCCTACAAGAATTCTAATAGCATAAACTCATGTCTCAAAGCAGGTGCCCATCAAATCATGTTAAAATATTTCACATTGAAAAAAAATATGACAGAATGTCTGCATTCTAGCATGGTTGATGTGACGCTTCAGAAATTTAATGGGAAATGCAGTCCAAATCTTGTTTCTAAGCTTTGAAAAAAGGATTGCTTTTTTGATGGGGATGCATATGTTGAGTCTAAGAGGTATGAAGACACTATTTCTCTAACCATCATTCTTAAGATCTTCTGTGTTGAAGTGGCTTTTTAGGTGTGCCTAAGATGCTGAATTATGTGGAATCTGATTTATTTTATTGCTTTAATAATGTACTGTGTAGTTTGCGTAGAAGGATATGGAGAAGGTCTTGTAAAGTAAATTAAAAGCAAATTTTCACGCTTGATCACACATGTAAAAGTGAGAATAATTCAATGATGAGACATAAGCTTTATTAGAGGTCAATGTTCTCATTGTGGTTATTAAATTTTTTTAGTATTTTAATAAGAGTGCTTTCCTCCCACCCCAGTTTTTCTATCTTTCTTTAAAATTATAGCTCAGGTCTGGTGTCGCTTCATCCTGGACACTAGGGCTATATTCAGCATTGCAGAATATAGCTATATCTGGCAAAACAAGTTGTAAGTCTAGAGGACAATGGTTTTAAACTTTGTTTTTAATTATATTGATAAATACATGAATATCTTCTTATAAAAACCAGTAAAGATGAAATAAAGTAAAAATCTGCTTTAGTATAATTTCTTCTTAGTTTTACTCCAAAAGTAAAAAATTATATCAATTTGGGGTTTAGCCTTCTAAAACTTTTTCAATTCATTTGCGTGTATGTTGGTACCTATCAAACTATGCTGATTTGCTTCGTGCATGTGATTCCTTACAAATATAAGGCTGAATTATATGTATTATTTTGAAACTTTCTTTTATTAGACAATGTGACTTAATATGTTGTCATGTTATCTCACATAGTTTCACTTCATTCCATATTATATCATAGTATCAATGTAATGTATTTTATTTCGCCATTCTTCCATTGAGGAACATTTTGGTTTTAAATTTTTTACGTCATAAGCAATGTTGCAGTGGACACCTTACATACGTATCTTGTGCATGTGTAAAAACATTTCTTTGGGATTGATATCTTCAAGTGGAATTGTTGGGTCAAAGAATAGATACTTTTAAAAAATCTATTTTAATAAATGCTTCCAAAAGCGCAATGAATTTTATAAAATATTTTGTGATTAAAAATATGAAGATATGTTAAATAAAAATAGGGGGACTTTTACACATTATAAGAGTGGATTCCGAGGTTTAACAAGTGTTTTAACTTTTTAATAGTTTCTTTAAGAACAGTTTTAAGTTCTCAGTAAAATTGAGAGAAATTTACAGAGATCTCCCATATACCCTCTGACCCCCCAACATGCCCAGCCTCCCCCAGGATCAACAGCTCCCACCGGAGTGGTACATTTGTTACAATTGATGATCCTATTAATACATTGGCACATCACAATCACCTGAAGTCTATAGTTTATATTAGGGTTCGCTCTTGGTGCTGTATGTACTGTGGGTTTGAACAAATGTATAATGACATGTATCAACCATTACAGTATCATACAGAGTAGCTTCACTGCCCTAAAAATCCTGTATGCTCTACCTGTTCTCCATCCATCCCACTAACCCCTGACAATCACTGATCTTTTTACTGTCTCCATAGTTTCACCTTTTCTATAATGACATATATTTGGGCTCACATAGTAGGTAGCCTTTCCAGATTGGCTTCTTTTACTTAGTAATGTGCACGTAAGTTTTCTCCATATCTTTTCATGCCATGGTAGCTCCCTTCTTTTTAGAGCTGAATAATATTCCACTGTCAGAATATTGGATGGATACCACAGTTTATCCATTCATCTACTGAAGGACATTTTTGTTGTTTCCAAGTTTTGGCAGTTATGAATAAAACTGCTATAAACAACTATATGCAAGTTTTTATGTAGACATAAATTTTCAGTCCTTTGGGTAAATATCAAGGACTTCGATTAATGGATTGTGTGGTTAGAGTATGTTTAGTTTTTGGAGAAACTGCCAAATTGTTTTTGAAAGTGGCTATGCCATTTTGCATTCTCACCATCAATAAATGAGAGTTACCATTGCTTTACATCCTGGCCAGAATTTGGTGTTGTCAGTGTTATGGGCCTGGGACATTCTAATAGGTGCATAGTGGTTTCTCATTGTTGTGTTAATTTGCATTTCTCTGATGACTTATGATGTGGAGCATCTTTTCATATGCCTTTTTGCCATTACATATTTTCTTTGGTGAAGTGTATGTTTATACTTTTGGTCTATTTTTATTGCATTGTTACTGAGTTTTAAGCGTTCTTTGTATATTTTGGATAGCTGTCCTTTATCAGATATGTCTTTTGCAAATATTTTCTCTCAATCTGTGGTTTGTCTTCTCATTTTCCTGAGTATTTTAATTTTTTAAGATAACTTATTGCTCCTTTGAAAGCCTACTAGAGATTGAAGAAAAAATGTAACCCATCACCTATTAGGATATTAATATTTAATTTAGCAGAAACGTCAGGAGATAGAGGCTTGCCTAAGCTCTTTGCCACCTTCTTGAGTCATTCAAATACTTTTTCCATAGTGGCATGAAGTGGTTTCCTTCCAGTTACAAAAGAAATCCATGCAACATGAGTGTCCCGTCCCGCGGGACCAGTTATTCGTGGGATCTGGAGGAGGGAGTGGGAATTGGGAGAGGCAAGAGACACAAGAAATGGAGACAAGACAGGAGTCTGAGTAAGTCTCGTTTAATGGCAGTAGGGCAGAGGCTTAAGTAAGGCAGAAGAAGGAAGTAGCTAGGGTGGTACTTTCCAAGGCGGGAGTCACCATGGAAATGCCCGCGAGGGCCGCCCAAGGGTTACCTCACACTGGGTAAGTGGAAACTTACAAGCTCTTTTCGCGGGCTTTTGCAAATGCGCGGGCTTGATCGGCCATTTTAGGTAATGGGGCAGATCCACATGGCTCGCGGCCATCTTGGATAAGCAGCTGCCGGGCCTCATGGCTCCGGACACATGAGAGCATGGATTTAGTCTGAGAATACCAAATTTGTGAGACTTGAGATGATTTAATCCTTGGCAAAATGTACTCAGCTTCTCACTTAAGAAAAATAATTAAAACAAACCAGAGGTGTTCATGCTTATATCCGCTGGATTTAGAAGTTTCCCTGTGGGAGAAAGTTATGCTTTAATGAAGAATTAGTTTAAGCTGGGTGGATTAAGTTGATAAAATTTGTTTCCATAGTAATTTAGCAAGGGAAAAAATTAAGATGTTGGCCACAGTTGCTATTAATTTGGTCTGAGCTGAAGATCTTTGTGAATACCTCTGGGAAGAGTAACATCCATTCCAATTGATGAGTTAGCATTAAATGCTGAACTTGCACATAGTGGGTCTTCTACACAATAAGTGCTTTTGTCTATGAGTTACATTTTAGTGTAAATGAGCTGACCTCATAATTCCCTTCAAATGTTCAGTGACTTCATGTTTTTCTCCCCAACTTAGATGTACTACACCTCCTATATTTCAAGAACCACTCTACCTTTTGAGGGGAACAAAGGGTTGACTAATGTGATTTCTGGCCTTAAAAAGTTTTACAGATGAATAGAAGAAAAATAAATGTGCAGAACTTTATATGACCTAAAATACAGTTCATTTTTCCTGAATGATTTGAGAGAAAAAAAAATCCAATTTTTTACCACTTCCTAAAGTTGCACAATTTGACTTCTAAACAGTGTTATGTAACTTAGAGGAACTGTGACTAATTTTATGTGTCAACTTGACTAGGTCATGGGGTGCCCAGATATTTGGTTAAACATTATTTCTGGATATGTCTGTGAGGCTGTTTCTGGATGAGATTAGCATTTGAATCAGGAGGCTGAGTAAAGCAGTTCACTGAGGTGGGCTTCATCAAATCCCTTGAGGGCCTAAATAGAACAAAAAGGGAGAATTTGCTTCCTCTGTCTGACTGGATGTTGGTCTTTTCCTACACTCACACTGGGGCTTACACCACTAGCACTCCTGGTTCTCAGGCCTTTGGACTCAGACTGGAACTTCACGATCAGCTTTCCTGGGTCTTCAGATTGCAGATGGCAGATCAGGAAACTTCCCAGCCTCCGTAATTGCATGAGCCAACTCCTTGTAATCTCTATCTATTTATCTATTTCTAAGTGGTTCTGTTTCTCTGAAGAACCTTTACTACTACAGGAAACAAAACACTTAAATTTAAAGGATAGCTTATTTAGAAAGAGACATTGAGAGAAAAGAAGAGAACCTTTGCTTTAATACAGCCTCAAGTTGCTGGCAAGAATGGCAAATGTTTCCTTATTTCTTACCCCCCAACTGTGACATTTCATCTGAGGATGTGAAATCAGGCAATGAAAGATCACTAGATTGTATTTAGCACATGCCAGGTCAGTTGATTTTAACATGCAAAAGTCTAAATTGTTAGTCATAACAATGTCAGGAAAGAACTTTGGGGAAAATCAGTATTCCTGTTTAGAGCTTAAAATAACACAATGATTTTATGCATTTTCTATCTATATAGCAGATATCTATATAGCATGAAGAAGGCTCAGTTAAAATCTGTAATGAAGCAAGCAGAATCTCTCTAAAAAAGAAAAAAAGCTGTATCAAAACCGTGCATGATAAATATGGCTAGCATATTAAATCTTAGTTGGAGTGTCTGGGAAAATTGTAGACTTGATCGTGGTAGTGTTGTGCCTCAATTTTCTCATTTGTGAAATAGCCGTAATAAAGTTCCTGCCTCCCAGGGTTATGATAAAGATGGAATGAGCTAGTCTAGGTGAAGCTCTTAGAATAATATCTGGAATATAAAAAAATACTTCATACACATTTTAAAAAGTAGACAATCTTGTTAGGGCTGGAGATTCTGTCTTATAGACACAACTGCTCTGAATTTCATTTCCAAAGTTCTCTCTGTCTCTTTTGGTGATAGTCATTTCTTGAAAACAAAGATACTTGAAAATATTCTTGTTGAACTACCGTGGGCCGCTTCAGCAACATGTCCCCCATTCTCTCATAACTAGGGCTTCTGGAAAGTAGGTCAGAAGCTACCGTGGTTGTGGGGAGGGTTAGGGAGGCTAATAGGGGATTGCGAAGGGCCATGGCAGGCTGGAAGAGGAGAGTGTTTGAGACAGGTGGGGTCTTTTAGCAGGTCCAGGCTTTAGCAAACCATGGGGAGTTGTTGGCGTTTTAAGAGCAACTCTTGGAAAGTGACCCGGAATGCAGAGCTGAGCTTAGAGCTTCACCTACTCCTGGTCCCCAAAAGACTCTGTCGGTGGGACTGAGTATCCCCAGAAGCTTTTTTCAGGGACTAGAAATCCAGCGAAATGGTCCGGGCAGCTGGTCAATGGCCTAGATTCTAGAAGCCACTTCATAGTAGAGACGGTTAGGACTATAGACATCACCTGATCCCACTTCTCCGTTGTATACATAAGGAGGCTGAGGTCCAGGTTGGCGACTTTCCCAAGGTCACTGACATAGAGCATGGCAAAGCTGAGACTGAAATGTAGGTCTCCTAACTCCACATTCTGTGCTTTACACCAAGGGTCCCCAACCTATGGTGAGTTGTATAATTATTTCATTATATATTACAGTGTAATAATAATAGAAATAAAGCACACAATAAATGTTATGTACTTGAATCATCCTGAAACCATCCCCCCTCTCCCCGGGCTATGGAAAAATTTTCCTCCATGAAAACCATCTCTAGTGCCAAAAAGGCTGGGGACCACTGCAATAGGACCCATCTGTAAATGAAAGAGAGGGAAAGAAACTGAGAAACAGAGGATTAGGGGAGATGAGTCTTTGGACTGACCTATCTCTCCAGGTGCATTGTACTAAGATTTCATGTTGTAAATAATCACAGTGATGCCTGTCATTTTTCCAAGGCTTACTATGTGATTAGCACTTCATATGCGTATCTCATTAATCCTTACAACAACATCATGAAGTTGTTCATCATCACTGTTGTTATCCCTATTTTGCAGATGAGGGAACTGAGGCATGGAGGGGTTCAGTAAATTGCCCAGGGTCATGTGGCTAATAAGTGCCAGAGCCAAGACTAGAACCATGAGTATTGGAAAATCATATTACTATTTCAGAAGAAATTAAGACCATTCTAAAAGATTCTTCGGGGAGAACCAAGTTCACTTCCCCATTCTGAGCTTCAGTGCGCATTTCTGTAAGGTGAGGGAATTCTTCACAGATCATCTCTACGATCCCTGTACAAGCTGCTGTTCTTTAATTCATTTTTTGTGTTATTTTGGCTGCACACTCTGAGTCAAAGATATTCTAGCTGCTTGTATCCCAAAGTTTGAGAACAAGTATACAAGGATTTCTGTTTGTAATAAAGTAAGGGTTAAACCATGCGGCAGCTGAGGCTGAATAGTGAAAAGAACTCAGCTTCTCGCTGATTCCTCCTGGGATGGTCACGTGCCTCCCATGACCACCTTTCCAGGCCTCCTTCTGCTCCATTATTTCTGCTTTAATGGATGTTGATATTATCATGTTCCTGCTTAAGTGTCTTCGTACCTCCATTTTTTCTGAATGAAATGAAGTTTTAACAAGGCTTATGGGGTGATTCGTTGTCATTAAAATAACAAATGGATTGAAAACAGCCTTCTGTCTCTTTGGAATCCACCAGCATTAGTGGACCATAATCCAGCTGGTGACAGAACAACAGAGAGCCAGGAGGCTATCAAAGAATGAGGGAAAAAATGTAAAATTTCCTGGGATGTGTCAGTAAGGATGGAAAACCTCAGAAGTTTCAGAAAATGAATTCAAATTCATGGCTAGATGGCCTGGCTTGCTAGAAAAAAATCCCTATAAATGTAAAGTGGAATTGGAACGGGGAGCTAGGATGCCCTGAAAAACATTTTAAGCTTTATGTTTCTGACGGTATCATTGGTTGAGAGGCCAGAATAGTAATAAATGTTTATTCTTCTAAAACTCTTAACTGTGGAAACAAATTGAGTAAGCAGCATTTTAGAACTAGCAAGGTTTTCAGCATCAGAAAAAAGTTGCAAGTTAAATCAGAACATGGTTATCCCCTAGGCAGAGATGCTAATCTGGTACTAGGAATTCTGTTTCAAGTCTGTGGAGCTCTCTAGGCAGGCAGGAATTTGGAATCTTAGGTCCAAGGGGGCTAGACTCCTCTGCCTAGAGCAGATCCTCTCCAAAGGAAGCAAGATCACTATCAAAATAAGAGAACAATTCCACTTCCTGTTCCTGGTCCTGCTTAAGAGAAAAACAATTTGGAGAGTGAAGTTGATACTATCATGAGAAAAATGATGTGTCTTTCAACAAACTGCCAATTGAGCCTTTTAAAATTAATGACTACAACAAAGATGTTGAATTCAGGTCAATTGAGGGAATTAACTAATGACAAAAACAGAGATCACAGGAAGTGATACAATCCTCAGACTGACAGGAGTTGAGATGGAGGTTACTCTATAGTAAGTTGCTTACTACATGGGTTAGCTATTCCTTTCAGAGTGAAAATAGAAAAGTATCGAACTTTAGGAAGCTCAAAATTGAGACGCTTCAGACTGATTTCTTGCCCCCACTTTTCCAGTGGCCAGTTGTGGGACCTGGGTAAGTCTCTTCACCCTAGATGCCCCCGTTTCTCCATCTGTAAAATGGGGAATTTGGCTGGCTCATCATTTAGGTTTCTTTCACTTCTTATATTCCATATTTTTGGACTCACTTCCATGTATGTTTGGCAGAAATAGGAGCAGTAATACATTTTACTTGGTATATAATTTTCAGACTATTGGATCTTCCCCTGACTACTCAGGTTCATGGTATCTTCCTCATCCACAAACTCCAGAATGTTTGTGGCAGATTTTCTTTATTTGATACCTACCACTGTTCTAAATAGTGTCATTAGCTCCTTGAAGGGCAAGAGCTGCACTTTATTTCATTTGACATCTCAAATGCTGAGCAGAGTAATTGCATGTAGTTGGTACCTACCACCATGCGATAGTCTGAGTGTTTGTGTCCTCTCCAAATTCATACGTTGAAATGCTAGTCCCCAGTGTGATGGTTTTAGATGGTGGGGCCCTTGGCAGATCCTGGGGGCAGAGCCCTTATGAAAGGGATTAATACAAAAAAGACTCTGGAGAGCTCCCTCACTCTTTTGCCATGTGAGGCTGAGAATATAGCTGTCTGTGAACCAGGAAGTTGGCCCTTACCAGATACCAAATCTGCTAGTGCCTCGATCTTGAACTCCCCAGAATTACGAGAAATAAATTTCTTTTGTTGATAAGTCACCTAGCCTGTGGTATTTTGTTATAGCAGTCCAAATGGACTATGACAGAAATTGGTCCCAAGAAATAGAATTGGTGCTATAACAAATACCTAAAAATGTGAAAGTGGCTTTGAAATAGGGTAATGGGTAGAGGTTGGAAAAGTTGTTTTTATTGATACATAATAACCGTAAATATTTATGGAGTATATGCGATATTTTGATACACATATACAATGAGTAATGATCAAACCAGGGTAAATGGGATATTCATCACCTCAAACATTTTTTTTTATGTATTGGGAATAGTCTAAATATTCTTTTCTAGCTAGTTTTCAAATATATAATGAATTATTGTTAGCTGTAGTCACCCCAGGTTTTGAGATGTATGCTAGAGAAAGCTGATATTGCCATGGAAGGGGTGTTACAGGCGGTATGGTGAGGGCTGAGAAAGAAAAGAGGGGAGCTGTGTAGAAAGCCTCAGTGTTCCCAGAGAATACCTAATAATCATGAACAGATTATTGGTAGATACGTGGATGGTAAAGGCCATTCTAATGAGATCTTAGATGGAAATGAGGAACATGTTACTGAACAATAGAGAAAAATTAATCCTTGTTATAAAGTGGCAAAAAACTTGGTTGAATTGATTTCATGTGCTGGTGTTTTGTGGGAGGTAGAAGCTATGAGGAATGAAATTGGATATTTAGCTGTAGCAATTTTTAAGAGAAGCATTGAAAGTATGGCTTGGCTCCTCTGGACTGCTTATATTAAAATGCAAGAACAGAGGAATAACTTAAATATGGATTTATTAATAAAAAGGAAGGAAAACATAAAGATTTGGAAAATGATTAGCCTATCCATATTGCAAAAAACGAAAACCCTAAGGCCAACTCACTGTTCGATCAAGAGATTAGTATGGATCAAACATCTCAACAGAAGTCAGGAGTTATTCTCCAAGACAATGGGAGAATGACCCCCAAAGATAACTCAGAGATCACCAAATCTTCTCCCACCGAATGCCTAGAGTGCAAGAACCCAGGGCGAAGAATGGTTTTAAAGGAAGCACTGTCTATGCCTACGGGAGCTTGGCACATGCTACCTGGCACTGCTTTATATCACAGGCTCCACTTTCCACATTCCGGTATTGTGCTGTTTGGCCACCCCAGGTGCCGTTCCTGCAGGCCCCGGTGTGGCATGGGCCATGGTGCCTGTCTCTCTGGAGGACACAGGCAGCAACCTTCAGTGGCATCCACGTGGCTCTCGTGTATAGAGTGCACATGCCTGGGGGCATGGCTGCCTTCACCTGTGTTTTAAAGAATGGTGCTGCCCAGAGCTGTGGGCTTGTGACCCCAGCCTGGGAATACTGCAGGGCTGAGGCCCAGGCAGAGGGTCACCTTGGGGCCATTCTGCTGAACTGTGGGGGTGACAGTTGCCACCCCACTGGGCCTGGAGGGCAGAGCATCAAGCCAAAGAGGATTATTCTTAAGCCTGAAGATCTTATGGAGTTTGCTTTGTAGCTTGAAGTTACTTGGGATCTGTTACCCTTCTTTCTTTCCTATTTTTCGTTTTTAGAATGAAAATGTCTATCCTATGCCTGTCCCACCATTGTATTTGGAAGCATATAATTTGTTTGATTTTTCAGAGTCATACATGGTGGGAGAATTGCCTGAAGGTGAATTGCAATTTGAGTCTTACCCATATCTGATTTAAATGATATTTAAATGAGACTTTGGAGTTTAGATTTTATAGTTGATGGTGGAACAAGTTAAGACTTTTGGGGCTACTAGGATGTAATGAATGTATTTTGCATGAGAGGACATGAATTTTGAGGGGCCAGGGACAGAAGAATGTAGGCTGAGTGTTTATGTCTCCCCCAGATTCATATGTTGAAATCCTATCTCCCAATGTGATGATATGAGGAGGTGGGGCCTTTGGTAGGTGGTTAGGTCATTGTGTTTTTAGATTCTCCAGTTTTGATCTCGACTCACCTATCACATTTTATTTTCCCTGACTGTAAGAGCCAGTGGTCCAGGTGGGCCAGTCATTTTAACTATCATCTATCATGTTTACTGTTCATCTGTACCGTACTCATAAAATCTCCTTGCTTTGACTCCACCAAGCCAAGGCTTTTTAATTAACAAGAGCATTGATTAAAATCCATAATATCCACGGAGATTTCTCAAATTGTAACCTAGATAAATTTCCCTTATTTAAGCTTTTATATCATACATGGATTGAAATCAGCACTTCAAGTTACTCTGAAGAATGCAAGTTTGGACAAAAGGGTTCAAGAGTCAGAGTGGTTTGGGAAATTTTAGTATCCATGGAAAAAAATTTGGGAAATTGTGCTATGAGTTTCTTGAGGGCAGAAAGTAAGTATAATAAGTCTTCATGCCTTCAGTGCTAACATAGTGCTTGACACATAGTAGGCATTCAATAAATGTAGAATAAATTAATGATTGCTGAAAAATTTAGTCTTTTATTATGTGCTAGATTATATTACTTTCTTTTAAGTTTGATATTTAAAATTTTATTTCACCGGGGGAGGTGGAAATATTCTTAACAGCATTCATGTCTTGTGTGGTGTTTGTATTTTTCATCGCATTTAGTGCAGGACTTGTTGTCTGGATGCTAATGAATAAGAAACTTGTTGTGTTGCTCTAACTTGATCACTGGAACCACTATGTGTGTAGGCATAGGGTAATCAATGTGATTTCGACAGTTGGAATATGGCATAACATTTTGATTACTGTTCTATCTTCCAGGATTCACTCTGAAGCAGCTATTTGAATACTGCATTTGGCTAAACATGTGGTGGTTCTTTCTCTGACTTATTGGAACAAGTGTGTTCATGCTATTTCTTCTTTCAAAGTTTGGGTATCTGTGACGAATGTGAGAAAAATTGTGCATTAATAGGCCTCTCAACTTAGCTTAGTATAAACCACTGAATGTCTTTATATCTCCAAGAACATTCTATAGGAAGGATTTAAAGTCAGAAGTTAAAGTTTCTAAGGCAGAAACTCAATAGTTTAAAAGAATACCCAGGCATTTGATCAATTACTTGCAGATATGCTGATGGTGCTAGGAATTTTTGGGAGAGAGATTTTTCTAACATTGCCTTACCACTACTGTCGTTCCCGAAGGTGATACCCTTTTGAACTGGAAGCAGATAGTTTTCTACAAGCATTCCTACACTGAAAGCTAGTTTTCTTAGAATCATTTTCCTCTGAATGTGGGCTGTAGCTCCAGAATATTATGCTATATATTTTAGTTTGATTTTTCTAGTCCATGATTAGCTAGAATTGGTTTTAGTAAATCAGTTTCAAGAAACTTTAATTATTATATAATATTATTTAATTGTTATCTAATAATTCTCAAAACTAAGAAGTTCCAATAAATTCATAAAATTATTATAAATTTATATTATTACATGGTCTTAGGAGCTTCAGGAAGATGGGACATTTTTAAGTAAATCAGGTAAGTGTTAATAATTGTGATTACCAAAGCATAGAGAACTTACAAGAAGAGAAGACAGATTCCAGAAGATGGAAATGGTCTCTTTTCCAAGATTAACTAGGCAAGTTCTCCAGCTCTTTCTCTCTACAGAATAGAAAGCACAGGTGTTATCTCACATAATAGATTGACCATCTTATAATACTTGCCTTTTTTAGCCTCCTTGGATACATATTTTCTTTTCTTCTGTGTGGTAAAACTTTACAGCTTTCCTTCAAGCAATTTTTATGAAGGGGCTCAGATCCAGAGATCTCAACTTTCATCCCAAAAGACACTTAAAACCGGTGCACATACACTTCACCCTGGCACGCATCAAAGACTCCTGTCTTCTGCAGCGGAATCCTTCCCAGTTTACATCCCTGGCACCTCCCCAAATTCTCCATTTTTACTTTTTAACTAAGCATTCAAGCTTTTGTAACATATTAGTTACAACACGAAACGTTAGTTGGCAGCTAAGACTTTGAGGCTGTACGTGCATCTGACAGCAAGGCTTACAGATGGTTGATAATAAAATTTTTAAGGTATGTTTATATTTTTAAAAATAAGCACCATTTCTTTTTATCTAGGAGTATCAGTGGCATTTCATTGTGGCTTTTTGAGGGATTTGACCCTTAACCACCACGCAGAGACGTGTCTGAGGACAAGCAGTATGGTTTCTGTTTAACATTGTGAGTCTCTTCCCTCCTTTTTGCAAACACACTCAGTGTTGTTGGCAAGCCTGCTTCACTGCAAGGAAAAGCAAACCTGGAGACAATAGATCAGCCTCACTGGGAGCTCTTGGCTTCTGATGACATAAAACTATTAAAAGTAGAACCATGGACAGCAGCTATTGCCATAATGCAGCCATGGTTAATTTTGTTGGCCTGTTGAGTTTCTTGCAGAGGGTGAGCAGGCATGGAACTTCACACGAATAATTGCACGCAATAGTATGACAGGTTATTTGTGTGTGTGTGTGTGTGCGCGCGTGCACGTGCATACACACTAGAGGGGGGGGGAGTGAAAATGTGGGCTACCCTATGTAAGACAGCTCCAGCTGAATCCTTGTGTATCTGATGATGGTAGCAACATTTGAATAGAATATTATAATTAAAGAGTATTTTCACTCACATTATAACATTTGTTCCTAATACCAGCTTTGCATTCAGGATACTTCAGTATAAAGCCCATACTCCTTCATATGATTTAAGAGGCCCTTCTGGTCTGCCCCTACTTTACTCATCAGAATTTTACTTACTAAACTTCTCTTTCTTGCTCAATTACAAACTTTTTCTTGACTTTGAGTCTCTGGATGTCTGTTCTTTCTGCCAAAACCTCTTTTTTGGCTAACTCCTTTCAAGGAGACTGTCCTCACACCTACTAGATAAGGAAGGAGTCCCTCTTATGTGTGTGTTCAGCACCCTATATATCATCTAGTGCTATGTGGCACCTTCATCCTACATTGCAATTGCGTGTTTGTTTATCTTCCTCACCATACCGAAACTCCTTGAGGACAGGAATAATAATCATCCCTTTAGTTCTAGTGCTTGGCACACACCTATCAAATGTAACTATTTCTTGAATTCTTTTGTTGGGTTAGGTAGGGCAGCTATCATTATTACCATCTTACAGGTAAGTGAATGAAAGCTCAAAAAGGGTAGAAAGTCCAACCAATGGAGACATAGCTAGAACGCAAGTAACAGATCTAGAACATAAACAACAACAATGGCAATACTACTGCAACTACTGATGATAATGGCGATGATAAACTTTATTTTTTAAGTACAATGAACCAGGTACCACACACATTAACTCAATAAATTCTTAGATCAACTCTTTAATATAGATACTGTGACCTATATTGTTATCAATGAGGGATTTAAGTCTCAGAGACGTCCGTTAACTTACCTGAAGCCACAGAGCTTCATAGAGGAGTCTCTAAGTCCAGTACCTGTCCTCCATCCCCTCTCCTTGCTGTTTTTTAGGTACTTTGATTAAATGTCCAGATTTTCTTCCAGTGTGTTGTATCAAATAGCATCCAATTATTAAAAGAATAATACACCAAATTAATTGGTTGTTTGCAAGTTGTTAAACACTGATTTGAGTAAGTGGATTTCAATAAGTTGATACATCAAGTCCAAATTAATCCTATCCCAACTATTATTGATGCTATCTACTCTGATTATATCCTTTCTCACCCTATATTCTAGACTCCAAGCAACTTATCGACACTTAAATTTGTGGGCAAGACAATAAGGACCCTAGAATGTATGGGGGAAAGTCTCAAACATTCATTCCAGCTCTGAGGAATATGTAGGGATGTTTCTTCCTCATATCCCTTGATATATGTCATAGTCAGATGAAAAGTGTGAATTTGGATGATCTGGCAATTTATGTACTTGGGGTGGATTTGTATTCTGATGAGCTGCAAATAGAATTGGTTAGAATCGACAGGCTCAACCCCTCCCTCCTCTGTGCTCCCAGCCCTTGGCACCCACCACTCAAAGAACGCTGATGAGATAATGTCCTGGTAAGTTGAGAATGTGTAGCCTTTGCCCTTTCCCCTCAGATTAGGAGCTCCTTACAGATAGGGAGCACGCATAATTTATCATTTTGTCCAGAGCTGGAGGCATGCACTTAAGCTCAGTATATGTTTGTTAAATAAATGAGTGGTTTTGGCATTGGCAGGGAAAAATCAACCTCAAAGCCCTTCTTTCTACAGCATTTTCCCTTTCCACTTCAGTTATATGGAATAGTCAGTGTTTGTAGATACTCTTCCTCCAGGCTAAAGCGTCACAACTCTTTTAGATGGTAGCATCTCCTTTTATGGCATCTTAGATGGTGTTCCAATGCTATTACATAACTACTGTAGAAAAATCAATATCTCATTTCTAAATGATGGAGTGACACTTCTTGAAGGTGTCCCAACTGCCCTACAAAGTTAACGTCAGGTTGGCATGATAACCTCTTGTTTATGATACCAGACACCTTGCATTATGTACAAGCTCTATTTATTTTAAACACCTTTGGTGAGGTATAATTGACATGCATACTATACTGCACATATTTAAAGTGTACTGTTTGATAAGTTTTGACATATGTATAAACCCATGAGTCTATGGGTTTATACATATGCAGTCAAGATGGTGAACAGATGTGTCACTCCCCAAAGTTTTCTTGTTCACCTTTGTAATCCCTCCCTCTCAACTCTTCCTACTCCCTCCCCCATTCCTGGTTAACTACTGATCTGCTTCCTGTCACTGTAAATTATGTTGCATTTTCTTGAGTTTTATATAAATGGAGTCTTTGTCTGGCTTCTATTACTCAGTTTCATTTATTTTGACATTCATCTATACCATTGTGTGGATTAATAGTTAATTCACTTTTATTGCCAAGTAGTATTCTATTGTATAGATACACCACAGTTTGCTTTATTTACTTATTGTTGAACTTCTGGTTTGTTTCTAGTTTTTTGACTATTATGAATAAAGTGGTTGTGAAGATATGAATATGTTTCCATTTCTTTTGAGTAAATACCTAGGAATAGAACAGCTAGATCATACGGTAGGTTTTCCGGGTTGAATTATATCCCTCAAAAATGATATGTCAGAGTTCTAATCCTGAGTACCTCAGAATGTGATCTGTTTTGGAAACAGGGTCTTCATAGGGGTAATCTAGTTAAAATAAGGTCATTAGGCTGGGCGCAGTGGCTCATGCCTGTAATCCTAGCACTCTGGGAGGCCGAAGTGGGTGGATCACTCAAGGTCGGGAGTTCGAGACCAGCCTAAGCAAGAGCAAGACCCCATCTCTACTGAAAAATAGAAAGAAATGATCTGGACAACTAAAAATAAATATATATAGAAAAAATCAGCCGGGCATGGTGGTGTATGCCTGTAATCCCAGCTACTTGGGAGGCTTAGGCAGAAGGGTCGCTTGAGCCCAGGAGTTTGAGGTTGCTGTGAGCTAGGCTGATGCCACAGCACTCTAGCCCGGGCAACAGAGCAAAACTCTGTCTCAAAAAAAAAAGAAAATGAGGTCATTAGGTTGGGCTCTAATCCAATATGACTGGTATCCTTATAAAAAATGGGGAATTTGGACCCTGACATGCACAGAAGAAAGATGTCATGTGAAGACAGAGGCAGAGATTGAGGTGATGCTCCTATAAGCCAAGGAACGTCATAGGTTGCCAGCAAATCACTGAAAACCAGGGGGAGAGGCCTGGAAGAGATGTTCCCTCACAACTCTCAGAAGGAACCAATCTGCGTTTCTATCCTCCGAAACTGTGAGTCAATAAATTTCTGGTGTTCAAGCCACCGGATTGTGGTATTTTATTATAGCAGCCCTAGCAAACTAATACATTAAGTGTACACCTAATGTTTAAAAAACCACCCGTTTTCCAAAGTGATTACGCCATTTGACGTTCTCAGCGGCAGTCTGTAAGAGTTAATTTCCAATTCCCTAATAACTAGTAATGTCAAACATCTTCTCATGTGCATGTCTGCCATCCATATATTTTCTTTGATGAAGTAGCTGTTCAAATCCTTTACCCATTTTTAATTGGGTTGTTTGCTTTCTTATTATTGCGTTCAAAAATTCTTTTTATTTTCTACATAGAAATCCTTTATCGGATATGTGATTTGAAAAAAACTGTTCTCCCAGTCTGATTCTTATCTTTTCATTTTTGTAACAGTGTACTTTGAAGAGCAGAGGTACAAATTTTGATTACATCCAGTTTATCAATTTGTTCTTTTATAGCTCGTGCTTTTTAGTGCCGTAACTTAAAAAATGTTTGCCTGAGCTAAGGTCGCAAATACTTTCACACATATTTTCTTTTGGAAGAGTTGTTATATTAAATTTGGGTTTAAAATTCATTTTGAGTTAATTTTTATATGTAGTGTCAGGTATGAATTGGGGTTCTTTTCCTTTACTTTTTTTTTCCTATTGATACCCAGTTATATTAAAGTGCTATGTTTTGAAAAGGCTATCTTTCTTTCCATTGAATTGTCTTTAGACCATTGTCAAAAATCAATTTGTCATATCTGTATGGGTCTATTTCTTGACTCACTATTTTGTTCCGTTGGTGTTTTTGTCTATCTTTATGGCAGTACCTCACTATCGTGATTACTATAGCTCAATGGCTCTGAACTTGGTGTGCTTTTGTTCCCCAGGGGGCATTTGGTAATCAAAACTGGGGCTGTCACAACCGGAGAAGGGGTGTTACTTGTATCTACTAGGTAGAGGTCAGGAATGCTGCTAAACAAGCTACAATACACAGAACAACCCCCCCACCCCAATAAAACAAAGAATTTCAGTAGTGCTCAAATTTCAATAGTGTTGGGATTGAGAAACCATCCATAGCTTTATAATGCATCTCGAAATCAGGTAGTATAAGTCTTCCACCTTTGTTCTTATTTTTCAAAGTTGTTTTGGCTGTTCTAGGTCTTTTGATTCTCCATATAAATTTTAGAATCAGCTTGTCAATTATTCCAAAAATCCTTCTGAGATTTTGTTTGGGATTGTGTTACATCTATGTATCAATTTGAGAAGTGGTATTTTAATAATATTTATTGTTCCCGTCTATAAGCACTGTATATCTCTACATTTATTTAGGTTATTTTAATTTCTTTTGACAAGGTTCTATAGTTTTTCAGTATACAGGTCTTACATGTTTTATAAAATTTATCCCTAAGTAGTTCATATTTTTTGCTGTTATTATAAATGATACTATTTTTAAATTAATGAGATTTTAAAGAAGAGATAGTTTTTTAAAAAATATATATGAGCTTGGAGAGCTAACTAGTCAGCACAGAACATGGTCTATTGGGTTTTGTAATTTTGGCCTCCCATATAACTATATTAAGATTCATGAGATTCCAAGTGATAGTGACCCAAGTTCTTTTAGATTGAGGAAAAGCTGATACCTTATCAATTCAAAGAAAGAGCTGCAGACCAGCGCCTGGAGCTCAGAGCCCCATGGCATTTAGCTTCACTGTCCCTTAGGATCCTAAATTTTCTCCAAGGCATCAGCTTCTTTCCTCATAATCTTCCATGCTGAAGGAGATGGCCCCATGAATATGCAGGGCCACATCCTCCCTCTTTGTGGACAGAGAGGAAAAGAGATTCTTTACAGCTAGCTGCTTTAGAGAACCCGTGGGAAATGTCCCAAAGGGTTAGGGTCACAAATACAGCCCTGGACCAAATACTGTGGCCAATGCATGTGGTATAATATTTGATGTATAAAGACTATATTTTATCTTTGGGATCAGAATTTTAGGGTCTCTTGTTAGAACAGGGTGATGAGGGGAACTAGAACAGAACTTGTAGGGAAAGACAGCAGCCATCACGGCCAGCAACAGAATCTCCTCTGATGTAGGTGTGCTCAAGAATCAAAAGCAAGTCCCTTCCTGTGTCTTACGCTGTCCGGAAGTGGTGTCCTTCATTGACATTCACTTGGCATTCTCAGTGTTCCTATGCGTGTCATTCCTGCTCTCATGGACTGAGAGCCTATTTGGAAAACACTTCTTCATTTCTGTCTCTTTTCACCGTGCAAACAGTGCACATTTTTTTTTTTACCCCCTTGGCTTGCAAACTCAAAACACCTAAAAGGAGGTTAGGAGGGCCGCACCTGAAAAAGATAAACGTGAGTTATAGCAAGGAGACAGCTATTAAAATGACAAAAAGTGGCGAGGCAGTAATCCTTTGGTTTGTCATGAATGCCATTCCTAAAGAGTATATTTCACTTGTTTAAGCTTTGGGTTTCCCTTCTGCCATTTGGGAATATCCTTTGTGCAGCTTATTTCTCAAGAGGTTCCTACCTTTATTAAGTTCGAAGTTTAAAACAGAACTAAATTCTGATGTTGGCCAGGCACGGTGGCTCATGCCTGTAATCCCAGCACTTTGGGAGACTGAGGCAGGAGGATCACTTGAGGCCAGGAGTTCAAGTCCAGTGTGGGAAATATAATGAGATCCCATCTCTACAAAAAATAAATAAATAAATAAAATTAGCTGAATGTGGGGAGGTACACCTATAGTCTTGGCTACTCAGGAGGCTGAGGGGGGATTCAAGGTTGCAGTGAGCTATGATCGTGCCACTGTAGTCTGGGTGACAGAGGGAGACCCTGTCTCAAAAATAAATAAAACTAAACTACATTCTGATGTTGGCAGTAGATGCCTCCTTCCTCCTTTCTCTCCTCCCTGCCCCCTTCCCAGTGGCATCAAATTAACTTTAGGTTAGGAAGATCTCTAGGGTGGATCAAAGAGGTATTTTCTGACAAGCCCAGCTTTTGCAGCCTTGAGAGAGCATGGGAGGGCTGGAGTGTGGGAGTTTTGCTTCTCTTCCTTGTGTGAATAACTATTTCTACACTTACGTAAGAGATTCAGGCTGGCATTCTGTGTGTCCTCAACTAAAGAATCATTCCTCGAATGGTGATTGAGGTGAATAAACATTCACTTTTAGAGAGGAAAGAATGAGTATCTGCTATTCTTAATCTTTTCCGATCTTTTATTTCTCTAAGCCCCCTCTAGGCCCTAATAGTAGCAAAGGTGAAGGAGAGACAAAAATCATAGCACAATCATCATCATGATGGTCATATATTAAGAACCTAGCATGTGCCAGATCTAGTCTAAGGACTTTACCTTGCTGCTTCATTCATTCCTCACAACAAATACATGAAGTGGTATTTTTCCTAATTTTACAGGTGAAGAAAACTAGGTTCTAAAGAGATTAAATAACATGTCATGGTTGCATAGCTAGTTATTGCTGGAGCTAGCATTTGAACCTAGGTCTGGCTCATCCCAAAGCCTCTTAACCACTATGGCATCCTGCCTCTTACGGCATCTCAGTTCACTGAGAAGGGCTTTTGGAGATCATGGAATATTCCCTCAACCCCTAATTTCCATCATCCCCTAATTATGGAGAAATGAGCTGGCACTTAAATTGTGTAGTTTACCTTTAATTGAATGAGTTAGCTCTTATGGTGAGAGAAGTGAAGCAAAAAATCCCTGGGTAATATGTAAAAAATGGAGATTTCTGGGCTTTACCCAGAAAGCTGTTGTTGGTGACGGTGGTGGGGAGGTATTAGAAATCTGGGCATTTATTTACTCCTTAATAATCCTGGTTACAGAAGACCGTTGGATCACACTTTGAGAAAAGCTAAATTAGCCTGTTATGATTACATGGCCATGGTTTTGAATTCATTTTCTGTAGGGCCCAATTTGCATTAGCTTTGCCTTCAAAACACGTGTGTGTGTGTATGTGTGTGTGTGTGTGTGTGTATTTAAGACAAAGGGATGGAAAGAGAAGGAAAACCACAGAAAGACAGGTTATTAGGAGAAAGCGATATGTTCTTAGGGACGACTGAAGAATCAGTTGTATGTTTTTCTTTCAGCCCAAGTATGCAACATGCATCCTAGGTGTGCATAGCTTCTTGCCTCAAAGAGTCTCAAAACCACTGCCCAGCACTGGTCGATTCTGGGCCATAGACTGCAGTTCAGCTTTGTCCAGTCTCCCCCAGTATTTGTTTTTATCACTAGGAAGATGAAATAATGGAACCATGCAAACCCATTACTGCTCTAGCCAAAACAAAATAATGCAAGATCCCCAAATTTAAAAACACAACAGCACAAAATGCCTTTCTAAAGGGGCATGAGGTTAAAGCTCTCCAGCCCAAAGCACAGGAAGCCTCCACTGTTCTCCATCTCCCCTGCAGGTACCGTACCATAGCCGCCTGGCCTCCTGCTTTCGTTCTTCGTAGAAAACCACACTGATATTTTTACAAACGTGGAAGAACTAAAGCCTCCTTGCGTTAGGGTCCTCATCTACAATGTCAGCTCTAGGAAGACATGGGTTTTGTTTGCTTTTCTGTATTGATGTATCCTTGGTGCCTAGAATGGTGCTTGATACACAGTAGATGCTCAATTAGTTGTTGAACGATTGACGGAGTTAATGTATAAATGAAGTCCCCTTTGGCTTTTGTCGTGCTTAGAATAAAATCCAAATTTCTTAACGTGGCCTACAAGGGCCTTTCTACCCTTCAGCTTCATCTGCAGCTCTCCCCTGTGCTTGCTGCAGGCTAGCCGCCTTTCTGTTCTTTGAATTCATTAAATCCTTTCTGCCTCTGGGGTCTCTCTGCTGCTGTTCCATCTGTGTGGAATTCCCTGCTCGTCTCTCCTGCCTGCGAGGCATGTCCTCCTTATTCAGGTGTCAGCTTGGTGGTCACTTCCTCAGAGAGGCCTTCCTTGTCTTCTCTCCCCCATCTAAATGAGATTTTCCCGTTTTTGCTTATAACATTTTCTTTTGCTTTTTTGGCTCTGAACACAATTTGTATTTATTTCTATATTTATTTGACTCTTCACTAGGTCATTGTCTCTCCCCCTGGACAATGGGCTCTGTTGCCTATTTCATTCTCTCGTGTATACTGAGGGCCTAGCAGAGGACCAGGCGGAGAGAAGACCCTGAATACATAAATATTTGTTGAGTAAACAGTCACGTTTGAGCTGTAGAACATTCCAACTAAATAATTTAAGTCATGGACAGGAATTCTGGTCTCCCACGTCCACGAAAAGGAAGCCAAACACTGGCTAACCCAGATTCAGTAAAAGGAACAGGGCGAGCCTGTCACCGTGTGAGGATGTCAGAAATGATGGAGTCGGTGCAGACGTGACAACTGACCTGTCCTGCTGGTAATTAGTAGCCCGAGGCTAAGCCAGTAGCGAGAGTGGGCGGGAAGCAATGCTTAACCACCCAATTAAAAGGCAGTAGGAACTTAAATTTAGAAGCTGTCTGTGGCCATGCCATAGAAACCACACTGAGGGGAACAGTTGGTTGCACAGCTCTCGCTCTGAGGGCTGTTCTTGTATGTCAGAGAGATAATTAAAGACACTGTGACTCTGCACATTTGAAAATTGTGTCCAGTGGCCCTTTTGTCCTGAGTAGACAAAAACACAATGAGTTAAGGTCCGGGCCACTGCACAGGGGATTCCAGGTCAGAAAGTATTTAACCCCCTCCTGTTTAAATGAGAGGAAGGCATTTATATTGATGCCAAAAAGTAAGAGGCATGGGATATAGCAGAATATACTCTGAGTATTGGAATCTCTGTTCAGGACCCACTCATCCATTAAAAGACTTCATGACCTTGGGCAAGACCCTCCGCTTCCTTGTGAATCACTTCCTCATTGAGGGAGTTAGGACTCTTTTGTTTGTAAGTGACTAAAGATTTGACATAAGTTTTTGGGCAGAAAGAGTCTTAATTGGCTCATATAACTGAGCCGTGCTAACAGCAGAAGGTGCTTCTGGCCCAGCTGGATACAGGAATGTAAACAATTCACCTGGATTTGTTTTCTCTTTCCTGTCTCTTGGCCACATTCTCTCTGTTGGCCCTAATCACATGCCAGTTTTCCCCTTATGATAAGGTGGCTATGGCAGCTCTGGCCTGAGTCTTTTCAGCAAGTCATTTTCCTACAAATCCTGTGCATATTCTGTAATTCGCTCTAATTGGACCAACTGGTCACGGTGGCTGGGGGTCCACTCATGCTGGGGAGAAAGTCCTCTAACCCTACCTAAGAGATGCTAAAATCTCTTGGCTTCTGGCATCTGGTTTTTCATAGCTTTGACAGCGTGCCCCAGGAGGTCAACTGCTTCCCCTGGCAGACCTGCCACTCCCTAGCCAAGATCCAGTGGGAAGGGGTCCAGCAGTCGAATAGGATGAAACCAGATGGGGCTTGTTGCATTTCTCTACTCTCAGAATTTGCTGAGTTCCAACAGCAGATGTTCGCTCTGATTTTCCACCATGCCACACATGATGGGTGAAATTCACATGGCAGTGTGATTGGAATTGGGCAGGGTTGGGCAGACCTGGGTTCAAATCATGGCTTCCTCGATTAGTTGCTGTAGAACCCCTGACAAATTATCTCTTAGCTCCTTTTTCCTATCTAGTAAAAGAAAATAATACTAGTACCTACTTCACTGTGTTGTTATGAGGATTAAGTGACTTTGTTTGGAAAAGTGTTATACATACATAGCAAACACACAATACATTTGTTTTTCATTTATTGTTTTTGCATATGTAAGTCTGTACTTTTATTTCTCTTCTATTCAGGAAAACCTGTAAGAATGCAATTACAGGGATAATCTTGGATGTTCTCTCTTTAACAATTGTCTCTTTGTATTAGTCACAGTTTCTGGTGATGCATCCCTCGTTTGCTTCATGTCATGATATGTGTCATGATAGCACCTTTATCTCATATTTATCCTATAGCCTGACATCTTCCCCACTGAACTATAAGCTTTATTGAGAAGCAGGACCATGCTCTTTCATCTACCAGTGTGTCCAGTGTCTTGCACTGATGAATGAATTCATGATTAAACTCCAAGTATATTAAAACTTCCCTAAGGGCAAGAACCACATAAAGTATGTTTTGGTTATTCTTAGCTACTCCAACACAATCAAACAGTTATTATTTCCTACAACAAAGTGGGTACTCAATACATAATTGTGTAATTTATGTCTTTATTTTGGCATTTCTATCAATTACAGTCCATATACAAATGTGGAATGGCTAAGGCTCCTTTCTTTGTCACATTAATCATGAGAAGAATGTCCTCAGAGCGCTAACTTGCATAGCTTCTGTGAGTACCCAGCCAGCAGGGGAGAGGATGGGTGTGTGGCCCAGAGTTTATAGATTCTCTTAGCCACTGCCTACTCCTTTTCTTTTGTTACTCCAAATAAAATGTTATATAATAATATAGAGGAAATTATCACACAATTATAATACTAGGTTATAGTATTTAAAGCTCTCTCATATATATTATATCCTTTCTCAAGGTTTCTTGGAAGTTTTTGCCTTGATATATAAGAGATGCTCTTCCTTTGGTGAATTTAACGTCTGATTAGATTATATCATTCATCATCTAGCAAGAAACAGCCTTATTAATAGCATCTAGTTCATTTTCTAAGCAAGTCATGGAGTAATTGCGGTAAGAGCTAAAGACATTTATAAGTAACTTGGATGGACATTCCACTTCCTTTCTCAAAAGCCCGAAAAATAAATCTCCTGTTTATTTCTAGGGGACTAATTATAGCATGTGTTTATTGTACCTTCTTTCCCTCTAACCTCCACAAAGTGAGAGGTGACCTGTATCTCTTGACTCATAAGAAGTTCTTATAGCTCATTTTATGTAATAAAAATGTATTACTTTTGCAGTCAGAAAATTCCCTACAAGTAAACATACAAGGGCTGTCCCGAAAGTATCCAGCCATTGTTAATATAATGAGAACGGTTACATGGCTGGATACTTTCTGCACATGTTTCTTGGCACTTGAATGGAATGGGGACATGTGTTGCTTCTGCCTATGCAGTGCTCTTCCCTTTGGGGAACTACTTCTCCATGGCTCCTTGCAGTTCTGCTGAGGATGTTGAATATGCTCTCTGCCCCAGCCTGGGGTGGGGTGGGCAGTAGGCAGGCAGGGAGCCAACACCGATCACTCAGGTTCTCTCTCCCAGGGATGGGAATCTTGGGGCAACCCTGCTGCCAGTGCACTTCAGTTCCTGGTTCATTGGCTCTTCCTTTAAGTCTACAAGAAGCCCCAGATCCTCTTGTTAAATTTTATTTTCTCCCTTAAGTCAGTGTTAATTCTTGTTGATGGTGTAGAAAGAACTTTGATACAAATGGTACTCTGAAATCTACATTAAAGTGTAGATGACTGTTGGTCCTTCCCTACTTCTCCAGGAGCATTTATTTTGAAGCCAATATATTTCTACATGGAAAAGTTTTCAGTGGTGAGAGAGAAGCCATTTCGGGTTGGAGTAGTTGTTAAAGAACTTCATCTTAAGTCATAATATTCAGCTTATTCCATTCGAGACTGATTCTGGGAGGAGAAGGTCTTAAGACCAATGAATGATTAGTGAGTGTAAGAGATGACCAATCTCTTGATCTTCGATCTGTGTATTCTGAGGCTGTATCTATGGTTAAAATACTGCTAAGGTTGTGTCTGTGGGTTGTGTTTTTTTCTTTTTTTTTGGTCTGGGATGATGAGAAGTCAAGTTAGCTTGGAGACAGAGGTATGGTCCATGTGACATCCTGAAGTTCCTCTAGCCTTAGATGTTTTGAACAGCTTCAGGTAACAAGACTCAGGTATGAAAATCACCCAGCAGGAGACACAATGCTTGAGGCATCAGGAGAGAAAAAGTGTTTTCTAGACATATACCATGTGTTGGAAGAAGCCAAAAATGGAGCCTTTAGCTTCCTGACTTCTTTGCTGGAGTTCCCCATCATCCTGTATTTTCTCCCTGAACAGAATCAGAAACTTGGTGTATCTCACTCTAAGCTGAGCTCTGAGTTTAGCAACTTTTAATGAAATTAATGGGCAGGAACACCAGTTAATAAAGCAGATTTTTTACTGTGCTGACATGCCAGCCTGCTATATTTTCTTGGACTCCCATATTAAGAGTTTATTTATTTCCTCAATTTGCTATTAATGGATTTAACAACATTTGGGGACTCAGAGAACCATGGATGCCAATAGAAGCAGCCACACATTCATATTTTATGCTTATTTGCTTATATACTTATTTGAGTCACTGAGTATGGGAACTATTAAAGAGGAAAGTGTAGGTTGATTTTCTGTCATCATCATTATTGTTATTATGATTGCAATTGATCAAAGCCTGAGAGATTTCAAATGAAGAAAATAATCTGAAATGTGATTGTGTCCTGAAATGACCCTCTTCTACCCCTTTCCTTAAGAAATAGATTTGAAATCCCAAGCTCACTTCTGAATAAAAATAAGTTAGATTATGAAGTCCCATTTCCAACAAACTTAAAGAAATACCATTCCTTTTGGCATGGATGGCTTTCAGGTCTTCTCTTCCCATTGAGTAAACCATGTTCAAATAAGTAGGCTTCCAGCATCTCTAGTCACAAGAGTCATGAGTTAGGAATAGTTATAGGTAATGTTAGAGGGTGTTGATAACAAATCTAGATGATTGAGGTCTTTTGCATTTCAAAGTCCTGTGTCATTGAGAATAGTCCTGTAACATTTTTGTAAATTGTCATTTTCGTTGCTAGAAAGTGGTTTGAAACTCTTCTTTGAAGAAGTTTGTTAGAACAATAAAAGGACTTGACTCACACACAGCCTGGTTCTGGTGTTTAACCTCTTCTTTCACCCTGGGCAAATCATTCTTCCTCTCTGGCCTTGAATTTTTTTTTTTCTTAAAAATGGAGACTCAAGAATCTCCAGTATGTCTTTTAACTTGGGAATCCTTTGATTTTTTTTATTTTATTTATTTAGTTTATCTTTTGTAGTCTACGCTGGCATGGAGGGAATTCTTTGATTCTGTAGATTGCTTTTGGAGTCACTATATAGGCACAAAGTAAAAATGTGATCAGAACTTCAGACCAGTGCTATAGTTAATTTGTGGCAGGAATTTGAAGACTTTTGTAGGGTTGAGGCTCACTTGAGATGTTTGGGAAAAAGGCAGATTCCAGGGCCTAGAGAGAGAAGAGGGAGTCTAGTTTGGTAGGTTTTTAGTCAAAATCTTCATTTAAGCAGATCCTTCCAGGGTCTATGGCATGTGTGGGTAGATGTGTGTATGTATGTATTTCAAATGAGGAGGACCATGGTGAAAATATGAGAACCTTCCTAAGAATAAGCATAATTTGGAAAAAAACCTTCCTCTTTCCATAATTCTTTTGAGTAAAC